>RCUC01136373.1:0-18219 GCA_003697995.1 Taxidea taxus jeffersonii
GCTCTGTCACAGGCCTCTGTGACCTCAGGCTGGCAGTTTAGCCTCTGTAGTCCTCTGTCTCCTTCTCTGTAAAGTGAGGGGAGCGGGGCAACAGCCCAGAGCCCCAAGCACCCCCACCTTGCCCAAGTCTGGCCACACACACCTTCCCCCTCCCCCCCGGGAGGCCCGGTGACACTCTCCCTGTGCCCGCAGATTCCATGTACATCGAGGATCTGGAGGCGGTGCAGAAGCTGCAAGACCTGCTGCATGAGGCGCTGCAGGACTACGAGCTGAGCCAGCGCCACGAGGAGCCCCGGAGGACGGGCAAGCTGCTGCTGACACTGCCCCTGCTGCGGCAGACGGCCGCCAAGGCCGTGCAGCACTTCTACAGCGTCAAACTGCAGGGCAAGGTGCCCATGCACAAACTCTTCCTGGAGATGCTGGAGGCCAAGGTCTGATGGCCCGGGACCTGGACAGACTCCCACCCGCGGACAGACCGGCGGACGGACCGCCGCGGAGACCTCCATGGCCACCAGCCTCGACCTTCAAGCCCTGTATCATGGCCACGGGCAGTCCCAGAGGAAGGGCTCTCTCGCCTCCCGGCTGTGTGCGGAGTCCCGAGTGCAGCGGGGCCAGGGAACAGGGAGGGGAGGGCAGGGCGTGGGCTCATCTGTAACTGGCTTTTTCTTGGGTATGTTTTTCCTTCTCCATGGGCAGTGCTGAGGTCTGGGCCGGGGCTGACTCCCTTGAGACTGGAGGCCATCGAGGAAGTGCCCCTTCCGCCCACGAAAGCCCCAGGAGACAGCAGAGCGTATCTAACACCACCCCCATCCCCCCACCCCACAGGGTGGGCAGTGCTCAGTGCCCAGGACCCCACCCAGTTCAGGCTGGGTGCCACTGGAAGTTGTCCCTTCCCAGAGGGCAGGGGCTTTCTTCCAGAGGCCCTGCCCACTCTGCTACTTGGGGCTCCTCCAGAGGCCCCACACCTTCCCCAGTCCCAAGGCATCCTGCCCTGCGGCCTTTCTGCCTGGCGCACACTTCCCTCCCGTTAGGGTCCCCCATCTAAGAGCAGCTGCCAGAGCTCGGGCATCTTCCTGGGCACCCACCCCTTGGTACCCGCACACCTGCTTGTCACCGCAGCACCAAGGCCCACCTGTCCTCCTCCTCTCCTCTCCTTTCCCAGGAGATCCCTGCTACTTCCTGCCCCTACCTCAGCTCACTCAGTGGGTTCAGCCAGCCAAGGGGACTTAGGGTCCATAGCTGGGAACAGTGCTGCCTCTGGGAAGAGCAGGGCCCAGGCGGTAGTCCGCAGAGCTCCTCCTCCCGTTTGCCCCGTCAGCCTTCAGGGCCAGTTTGGAGCAGGTGGGCCCATGGGAATTTGGGGAGACTAGGGGCCTGGCTGCCTCTGAGGGCACCCTAGGCACTGATTTCCAGGCTGGCAGTCCTGGGAGGATTGGGGCAAAATGGGGAGAGGCTCAAACCAATCTTGGCTGAGCATAGAAAGCCCCGGAAGCAAGATAAGCAGGTGGGGGAACCCTGAAGATGGGGTGCTCAGGAAGTTGCCGGCCTCCCCGTGGGGCTGGCTTCTGAGGGCAGAAGATACCAGGTCACCCCGTGCCCTGCGTTCGGAACGGTTGGGCCAGTCAATGTCACAGGAGGGGCTGTTGGTATCATCATGAGACTAAGGTGTGACGTAGCTCCCCAAATGCATCGCAAAGGGCCAGCCCTGTGGTGGGACCCCCCCTCCCCCGTCTTCCTGGCTGCTGTGTCAGGTGACTAACCACCCTAGTTTGGCCAGGATGTTCCTGGTTTTAGCACTGAAAAGCTATGTCCCGGGAAACCCTTCAGCCAGGCAAATGGGGACAGTCACCAGATTTCTGTGAGTGGCCTTGAGAGTCGGTGCTGGCTCCCATGGCCCTGCAGCCTTCCATGGGAAGCAGGTAATGCTGGTTTCACCTTGCTGCCTCTCTGCCCCCGGACGCCACCCCTCTGAACTGTGCTGTGAGGTCACCCCAGGCCTGACGGTTGGCTAAGACCCAGAGGCTGCAGAGTGGCTCTCTGATGTCATGAACAAAATACAAAGTGTTCCAAGAGGCCTCACAGCCGGGTGAAATGTGCTGTCCCGTTAGCCTGTGGGGAGTGCAAGGCCAAAGCCACCTGACGGTCTGCATTGGAATTACCGTCCAGGATGCTTCATCCTTAGCTGCCTGGGCAGTCCCGAGGTGGGCTCACAGGCATCGACGCATCAAGGGACCCACGCAAAGCCCCCCAGTCTGAGAGCTGTTAGGAGTGATGCCCTAATTCGGAGCCCGAGGTCCCTTGTGGTGAGAGAAGCTGGGGTATGCTCCTTGGGAGCCCCACCCCCCAGCCTTCCTGTGCTGTGTGCTTCAGTGGGGGTGGGGGCACTGAGGATGGCACCTCCTTCCCCTGGGGTGGCGCTTCTGATGTCAGCGCGAGGCCTGAGCTGGCGGCCGGGGCCTAGGCAAGGCTTGCATTTGCAACCTGCCGTTTTTAGGAGAAGCATCTTCGCTACACTGGTTTGGGGTGGGTGGGATGGATCCGGGGCTTCTGCGAGCGTCCTGCCATTAGATCCTTCCTCTAGCCGTGAGGGGGAGGTGGCTCTGTGCCAGCGCGCGGGGTGCTGCTCTTCCTCTGAAACCCCAGTGGCCGCAGGAGATGGCTCCCGTGCTCTGGGAGCTCTGGCTGGGGGGAAGCCCTGGTGTGTACTAATGGAGCCGTCGGATGGTCAGAGATAAAATGTAGGCCAACTTCTTAGTTGGAGGTCTTGCCAGCTCTGGGTCTTCCCTGGGAAAGGGGGCCCTGACTTAGTGGGGGATGGTGAAGCGAGGAGAGTTTAGGATGTCAACCTTACCCCCCAAATGGGCCGAACTTGCTTGCCTCCCTCCCGGTCCCCAAATCTGCTGTTCATGGAAAATCTGTAAAGACAAAATTGCCCTTCTCACTTGTACTCTCATGATACAGGTCATTGAAATGAACCAAGAAATAAAATGTAAAAATCCAACCATGGAGAAGGTGGTATTGGCTGGGTTTTGTTTGGTTCCCGTGTCCCCACCCTTTCTAGAGCTTCTAGACTGACTTTGTCACACGTGAACCTGGGTAGTGGCCCCCAGTTTCTGCATCCAGAAAACAGGATTTCCCAGGCCACGACTGAAGAACCGAGTAGAAAGGCTCAAGACCGGAGCGGGGCGTTGGTGGGGAGGCCAGGCTGGGCTTCAGAGGAGCCAGAATTGACACCCAGCTCCGTGGCAGGGCCCCCCCTTCCCTCCCCCAGGCCGTTACCCCTGTGCGGATGGGAGAAGTCTGGGGCGAGGCGCAGGGCAGGGGTGACAAATGGGAGGGGAAGACAGAAGGGCCTGGGCCCATGGAAGAGCACCAAAGAAACACACGATATGGAAAGATTGTTTTATTTTCTGATAATGATTAAATGGCTGGAATGGCTTCTTAAATGTATATATTTTTTGAAACCGCGGTCCTTCATTGCTTTCCCTGTGTATGTATTTCTGCCTCTTGTCTGTGTTCTCCCCAGGACCCCCCCACCCCACCCCATATAAATCACATGCCCTAGGAGTCTTCTGTCCTGGTCCCATGTATCTGGCATCTAATAAATAAGGAACGGCCTGTTGGAGAGTTTCTTCACACGTGACCTTTCCGGGCTCACTGTCCCTTGGACAGCGCTGCCCTCAGGCCTCAGGCCGTTGCTGGGCCTGGCTGGCTGGAGATCCAGCTCAGCCTCAAGAGTTTTCCGGGCGTTCAAGTAGGCATTTTATTTTATCTTTTTATTCTATTTTAAGATTTTATTTATTTGATGGAGACACAGCATGAGAACATAAGCAGGGGGAGTAGGAGAGGGAGCAAATCCCCTGCCAAGCAGGAAGCCTGATGGGGGGGCTCAATCCTGGGATCCTGAGATTATGACCTGAGCTGAAGGCAGACGCTTAACAACTGAGCCACCCAGGCGCCCCCCGCAAGTAGGCATTTTAAAAGCGTGTTCAGCAAAGCTTCAAGAATGCAACCTGAGTGGCTCAGTGGGTTAAAGCCTCTGCCTTCGGCTCAGGTCATGATCTCAGGGTCCTGGGATCGAGCCCCACATCAGGCTCTCTGCTCAGCAGGGAGCCTGCTTCCTCCTCTCTCTCTGCCTGCTTCTCTGCCTGCTTGTGATCTCTCTGTCAAATAAATAAATAAAATCTTTAAAAAAAAAAAAGAATGCAACCTGAAAAATATAGGTAGGAGTGAGAAGTCCCCTGCTACTAGAGTTTTGACATTAACGTGAGGCACTCTATTTAATTTTCATTTTGCCAGAAAAATGGAACATCACATGCATGTGAACCAAAAAGAGTTCACTGCCTTAGGATTCTGAAATGCATCTGTGTATGTGTGCTCATAATGCTGACTGCACGAAGGTCCCAGGTGTCATCCACACTTGGGAGCAATGAGAAGCAAAGGGGATGGCCTGTATCAGGATGCCTTTCATTGCAAATAAGACACCCTGGTTTATACCAGCTTAGTGGATTTATTGTTTGGATTTATGTGAAGTCCAGAAGTGGGGCAAGCATCAGGTAGGGTTTGATCCAGAGGTTCACAAAGTCAATAGGGCTATGGCTCTGCTTCTCTGGTTCTCTCAGTTCTGCCCTCTTCTGTCTGCTTCACCCTCAAGCTAGCCTCTTTCACGGTAGCAAGAGGGCTGCCAGCGTTTTATTTCACATCATAAGCAGAGAAAGAACATCTCTTCCTACGAGCATGGAAAATATCTGAGCATCATTCTGAATCCGAATGATTCTTGTGCTTTTCTCTTAAGGGATCACTGATACCAGCTTTAGGGAAGCACTAGTCCCCCTTAACTGTCCAGCTATTACACAAGAAGAGTTGAGTTGGAAGTCTAAAAGACAACCAGCCAACCTTGAAGCCCACAGAACTCATACACATGGGTAGTTGGGCTCTGGTCAACTTTCAATGAGCTGTTTGTAAGTTTCCTGAAGCTCTTAGAAGATTGTATTCACATAGTAGTCTTTGAACTCGATACTTAGCAGGTCTTATGCATGAAATGTTTTGTAGGAATGCAAGTACCCGGTTTGTGGATTATTTTTAGGTAATTTCCCAATGTAATTTCCCTCATTACCTCAACAGGTGTGTATGCTATACACACTTAACGCACACAGACACACGCAAACTCACACACACAGCTGGTGTTCATGCTGCCACCTTAAGAAAAAATAGGAAAGAGAGTCAACCATAACATCATAGAACATAATCAAAATAGAAATACATCTTGGACTATCTGTATTTTAGGATTTTCTGTACTAATTCTTCCCACCTGTAGGATAATTGTAATCAGACTAGCTAATAAACCTCATTCATATCTTTATCTCTCTTCATTCATTCTCCAAATACTCTCCCCTTTTTGTTACCAAAGAAGTGAAAGGGGAAAATACAACTCAGGGTCATTCATTCCTCAACAAATATTTACCAAGGGTCTGCCCTGTGCCAGGCACTGTTCTGGGCATGGAGACTATATCAGTGAGGAGAACAAGCACAGTCTCTTTTTTCAGGGAGCACACACTCTAGTGGGAGGAAGAAAGAGACAATGAGCACAATAAATAACCAAATTACATAGTTTGTTAGGTAAGTTCCATGAAGGAAAAGGCATGGTATGGGGGATCAGGAATGGGGAGGCAGGATACAATTTTAAAAGGAATGGTCAGAGCAGTCTCAGTGAGAATGTCATGTGTAACACGAAGGTGAAGAAAGTGAGGGCCACGTGGGTATCTGGAGAAAAAGCTCTCCAGGAAGGACCAGCATGTGCAAAGGCCCTGAGGTGGCAGTATGCCATGTGTGTTCAGTGAACATCAAGGAAGCAAGTGTGGCTGAAGTGGAACAGGTGAGGCTAGAGGGAGTGAGGCAAGTCATACAGGGAACATGAGGCCATAGTAAGTGAGGCTTTCACCCTAAGTGAAAGATTTTGAATAGAGGAACACCATGATTGCACATCTCAACAGGAAACTTTGGCTGCTGGATTGATAAGACCAACCAGGAGACCACTGATGAGGTGAATGGCTTGGACCAGGGTCAGAGGAGAGCAGGTATGAAAAAACACTTGGGTCCTGGATCTAATTTGAAGCCACCAAGGTTGTCATCCACTGACGTGGAAAGAAGCAGAGAAGGCAAGTCTGGGGGACAGGTGGGAGAATCACCCATGTTAAGTTGGAATGTCCAGGCAGAGATACCAGGAAAGCAGCAGGCCAGAGGGGCAGGTAATAGGGAGCAGTGAATGAACTTCATTGATCACAGATGTTCAGACAGGATCTTTGTCAGCCATGAATTCCCTCTCACACCCAGCCACTGCCCTCCGATGCTCTCTCTCTAGCCTCAAAAGCAGTCAGCCAAATGCCCAGCCCATCTGTGCCAAGATCCCTTTGGCAGCTGTCACAAGGCGAAGTGAAGGCACTGGGGCTCTCATTTGGGTCCTGAAGAGTCTCTCCCCACTTCCCGTGTAGAGAAGAGAGACAACCAGACCCTCCCACAGGCAGACGTGACAAGCCCCCACGATCAAGCTTGGAATGAGGCCAAAATTGGGTAGGAAGGAGGGGGCAAGCCAGGCTCTTTGGCTGGCCCAGGAAGACTAGAGAAAGGACTGCACTTCCACTCCGGGGCCATTCTCAAGGCCCCACATTAAATGGAAGTCCTAGACAAAGCCCCAATGCCCAGCCACTCACGCTAAAGAAAACAACAATCCAGCACGCCACAGAATAGCCCAAAGTGCCCCAAATCTCTACTCCCCTCAGCATGGTCCACAACATTTGCAGGACATCACATTTTTAATGCGCTGCATAACTTCATCAGAGACCTCTCTCTCCGTCTCCCTGCCCCGCACAGAGCCGCTCCCACAGATCTCTCTTGGGCACCTCCAGACTGCCCCAGCTTGCCCAGCTCAGCCTCTGGGGCGCCCCTCCTCAGAGATTCATTGCCTAGGCCGGCTTAGCCTCTGGACTTCTTTCCCCTCTCCTCCAGGAGCTGAGGGAGGGCCAGAAGCTGATCCAGCGAGCAAAATCTCCTCGCTCCCAGAGGGTATGGCCGGGGACAAGCGGAGGAAGAGTGAAGACCCTACCACCTCCGACACTTTATTCTGCCTCTGTTGCAAATTCACTTGGCTCCCAAAGAACAGAAGCCCCCAGAATCCCAGAGAACCGTCCTTCCCCTGCCCGTGGACTTGGCCACGCACATGGGAGTTGCACAGAACCGGGACAAGCCCTTCCGGGGACCCACCTCCAAGTTCACCGGCAGGGAGTTGGATCTTCTCTCAGCAAACACCCAGAAAGGCAAATCCTTTCTGATCCCAGGTGTGCCGCCCTCGTTTTTCCTGAGTGATTCTGGTCACTTCGGCTTGCTGTCTTTGCACATTCATTCATCACCTGGCAGGGAGCGAGATCTGGGGAGCACTGTGGGTGCTGCTGCTTTGGCAGAGAAGATGAACTTCGAACTAGCGTTTTGCAAGGGTCTCTTATGCAGGAGACTTTCCGTGACACATGGGAGCAGGAGCAGGTAACAAGGGGACCAGTGCAGCCTTTGGACGGGGGAGGTTTGGCCAAGGAAGCCATATTGCAGAAGCAGGCAGAGATTGAAATTTGAAGTGGGGGGAGCAAGGGGAGGCCGTGCGGGGTGTTTCAGGGAGAGAAGGAGCCATCCAGGCCGAGACAGAGAAAGAGGTGTTCCAGGCCTGCTCAAGAGACAGGAAGAAAAGACCGTCTGATTGGTTGGTGGGTGGAAGAGGAGAAGCAAAGAAGAGGGGCCGGCCTGCCCCAGAATAGGACAGCCTTGTTGTTCGGGACATTGCTGTCTATCTCAGAACAAAGGGGAAACCCTGGCAGAGTTTGAAGCAAGGGAGGAACATCATCAAATCTGTCTCTCCCACCGAGATACAGTGGTTCAAGCTTTCTGTCCTCAATGGATTGGCTCCTGGGCCAAGCAGGAACTTTGGATTCAAATTGGCCTCGGCTCAGGAGTCCCCGCTCTGCCCTTCCTGGGGGTGTGGCCCCGGGCCAGCCAACTCCCTCCCCAGCTGCACAGTGAACTGATCAGACCCCATCTCGATGCTCGCAGGTTACATGAATGGGATGTTACCATATCCCGGACACTTTACACATGTTGTTCCCTCCATTCCCCATGAGTGTACATGCCGCCGTCTTCATTTTATGGGAGCTTTCAGCTTCAGAAAGCTTAACCAACTTGCTTACAGTCATAGAGCATGGATTTGAATCCAGATGTGTACAGGCTCATTTCAAGCCCCTTCTCTTAACTGCCATGCCGTGTTTCAGACTAGCCACCTAAAGGGTCAGACAAAGAGTAGGTACTCAGCACGTGTTGATTCCTTTCGCCCACTCCTCCCATAGCAGGGAAGCACCCAGCCTCACGGAAGCCACCCCCAGCCGCAGATGTCTGCCCCCACCCCTGCCAAGGACAGCTTGCTGCCCGTCCGCCTCAGCTCCCTCATATCTGTAGCCGGACAGGAAGGGGAAAGAGGAGCCCCGAACAAGCATTCTCGGCAGGCTTCTGTGCCCCATTGCTCATGTGCCCTACAGCAGTGTTAGACCCCCACAAGTCATGCCCCTTGTAAGCAACTGAGCTGGGATGGTGCTGCTGGCCTTCAGATCATATTACTGGGGACAAAACTCCAGGGACTTCCTACCTTATTCTTTCCTGCTTATCTTCGGGCGGTGGCAGGGGAACATTCAGCCTAACATTATGGACCAATATTATGGTGACATTTTTATCATCAACATTAAAGGTCTCTGGAGGGAAGGCTTAGCCTCGTGAAGAGGAGAAGTCTCAGCTGTGTGATATCAGAGGTCAGAGCTTCGAGAAGGAACCACTGTCCCCCAGACAGAACACTGAGGACATTAGGGGCAACTGACGTCTTGCGGTGGGGCGGGAGGTGGACACAGATGTTTGCAGCGACTATCTTGTGTCTCTCAAACCATGTTGGCAGGTGATTGGCTCCGGCCAAGGTTACTCTGCGGGGTCTCCCGCAGGGCAGGCCTGGGAGAGGGTGCCTATGTCAGGTACCTACAAGGGGGGCAGGGATCAACGTCCTAGGGTCCCTCATCCTAGGGAACACACAACCCGCCACCCCTGCTCCACCCTGGGGTCAGTATTGTAGGGATGTGGTGGGATGTGGGGAGTGAGCAGGAGGCCAGTAGAGGAGAGGGACTGGGGGCAAATGTGGTGGAAAATGCTGGCCAAAAAGAAAGAGAACTTGGCTCAGAGGAAATGTTCCTGGAAGGAGACAAAGCTCCCTGGGCTTCCTCTGGAAATTGCTTTGTTTAAAATGCAAAGTGCCGATGTGTTTAGATGACATCTCTGCATCCATCACCCTATGCAAATGCCGACCCTGGGGAAGAGGGGCCCCTGTAAGTCACTCGGATCCCCCTAATCGAGGGTGCGCTGATGGCAGGGTGAGGGAGCAGCGCGGGGGCGGGTGACTTAGCTCGCCACCCAGGAGAGGCGTTTGATAAGGGGTGGGGGGGAGGAGAGAGCCCAGCCCTGGGGGGCATGTGGGTCGGTGGGGCCACATCTGTGTCCAGCCCAGCGGTAGGAATGAGCTCGGCCCCCCTGCACCACCAACCCCTCCCCAGGCTAGCTGCCCATGAATGCGGGATGTGGGGTTCAAGCTGCTGAAGGACAGAGCTCTAAACAAGGAACTGCCAGGCTCAGGGACAGTGAATTAAATCCTCTGGGGGAGCCCGGAGGGTGCCCCTTGCCTGAACACTCTGCCCTGGGGAGAGAGGCTGCAGAAATTGAATCCGGGTTGGGGGGGTGGGCTGGGGCTCCTCAACTGAAGCCTGCCATCTGATATCTCCATCAATCACCATACCAGAGCCTTCTGTGTTCCAGACTTAGCTTGTACACCTCCAGGGACAGAAACTCACGGTCCTGGTAGGATTCCCGGAGAAAATCCACGATGCCCAGATACATCTGAATGTCAGATAAACAAGGAATGATCTTAGTATAGTCTAAGCATGTCCCAAATATTGCATGGGATTATTTGTTGTTTGTCTGAAATTTAAATGTAACTGGGTGCCCCGCGTGCTCCTTTGCTCCGTCTGGCAAGCCTACAACTTGGACAATCCATTCCATTTTCTGCAAACATCTGATCACTAACTCATGGGTTGAGCCTACCTCTGCTTTTCTTTTGTTTCTACCCAGCTCCCCGCCCCCCCCGCAACCCCGACCCCACTCCCATCCCCGCCCTCCATCCGGTTCTGCTTTATGGGCCACATGCTATGAATTTGCCTCCTTTTATCTGAATCAGATTACCCCCTACTTCCCACCACCCATAAGTTTCTCATCCCCATTTCCTTAGCTTCTGCCTGCCGCCCTCAACCCTGGGGAGCTCTGCTCAGCCTAGCTGCTGCTCCCCTAGCTATGCGCATTCTTTAATATGCATTCCTGGACTCAAACAGGTAGGTATTCACTGAGTTCCTGCTATGAGTCTGATGGGTGGCTAGACAGAGGATACATTGGTAAACCAGACAGGTGGGTCTCTGCCTCCCTGAGCTCCCTTACTAGCTGGGTGAAACAAATTTAAGAAAAAGAAGCAGCAGCTAATTAAGTAATTACAAGTGTGAGTACTAGAAAAGAATAAAGGAACTGAAATGGAGAATAATGGGATGGGGAGGGCTGGTCTGAAGAGGCAACATTAAAACCAAGATCTGAAAGAGGAGACAATCCTAACCATGTAAAGAGTGGGTGGCGTCATGCTCCTAGTAGAGGAAGCAGCATGTGCAAAGGCCCAGGGGTGAGAATGACTCTCTGCAGCGGCCTTAATGTTAAATAGCACTTTTATTCCTCAGAGTTCTTATTTTATATTTCCTCCTATATTTTTATGTTATTCTCCATGGATATTCCAATTTCCAGCATTCTTAAGATCTCAAACCAATCCCATCCTTTAGCAGGTGACATCACTTCCTGATTCACCTCAAAGATGGAGCCAATAGAGCTCCCTTCTATCACCCAGTTTCCCCCCATGACCACATACCAATGTCTTCCTTTCCTTTGCCCTTGAAATAATATGTTTTCTTATTTCTTCAAATAAGGTGTTTCCCTCCGTAGCCAGCCTGACTTCCTCCCTGCCACACCAGCCCCTTTTGGGCCTGTGCACCATTGATGATGTCCTCTCTCTTGTCCCATCAACCTTGCCCATTCCACGGCCTCTCTTCCCCCACCTTCAGGCCTGCTCACCTCTGATAGATCCTCTTCCAACTGTGACCTTATCTTTCTTTGTGTTCTCAGCCATCTTTTCCTGAAGATCTCCCCACTCAGTCTTTGTCCAAGCCTCTGTCTTCCACCATCTTCTACCCTCCTGCTTCTCTTCTTTAAAAGGCTCTCGGCTCTGCCTTTCCCAGACTCTCCGGACGTGTGGTTCTCCTCCGTCTCTCCCCGTGCATGCCCGTATTTTGCTGTGAGGGGCTTCATGGTTATTTCCTTACTGGAATGCAAGGTGCCTGAAGTCAGGGTCTTTTACCATCCAAAGCCCAGTAGTTTGCCCACAGGAATTGCTCATCAAATGTTTGTGTTGAATTCAACTAGGGTGTCTCTCGGGCTTCTGGAAACCAACGTGGGAGTCTTCTCCCTAGGGTGAAATACGAGAGGTTCCACTCAGAGGCAGGGGATACAGGCAGGATGGGGAGGTTGGATTGGAGGTGGGGATTGGGAGACAGCTAGAAGGAAGAGGGGACAGGTGGAGGGTGCCAGCTTTTACAAAAGGATGATAAATGATAACAGCACTGGGAACAAAACCAAACATCCTTCATGCTGTCAGAGCAATGAAGCCAGCACGTTCCAAGACGCGGGCACCAGGCAGTGCCTTGCTTTTGGAAGAGGCATAGGCTCTCAGACTCCTTCTGCTCAGAATCAACAGCCCAATTCATCTTCCTTGGGGTGTCTTCTGGAACTGGGGGGGAGACAGGTATCCTGGGGTTAGTGAGAAGAAAGGAAGTCAACCTGAGCCATCTGTCCTCCTCAATGGCTCTTTGTTGGGGCAGTAGTGGTCTCAAGTGACCCTACTGGACCCTTTCACACCTGGGGTCAACTAGGTGGTGTTGGCTTCCATTTATGTTGTGGGCTTTTGTCCTGCCCTCTTTTATGGACCACTAAAATATTAAGGTAAAGATGCTCTAAGAATAAGCAAATGGAAATATGCCTGCTGGGAGTGAGGAGAAGATCCCAGAGACTCAACTGCCACACATTTTCTTTCTTTGTTCACAGACAGAGAATGTGAAATAGGAGAAGGAAACCCTGCACTGAGAGTCAGGGACCTGCCTTCATTTGGGGCGCAGCTTTGTCAGGGAAGAGCCAGGAAGCCCAGACAATTATTTCACCTCTCTGGGTCTTGATTTCCTCATCTTCAGCTTGTTGGACTGAGTTAAGGAGCCCTACATTACCTTCTAGTTTATGTTGTCCTGCTCCCCATAAGGGGTGGGGCCAGGATCTGAGCTTAGCCAATCAGATTCTGAGACTGGGACACATGATGGCAGCCCTTTAAGGATCCTATGGTTTCCAACTACCTCCTGCTCAGGTTCCTGCCCCACCCAAAGTCACACTGCCCATCTCCTCCCTAGTTCTGCAAACTCTCCAGTGTTGCCCTAATAAAATCTCCCTTTTCTCCAGGGTCAATGCCTGGTGCTTGCAAGCAATGACCTTAATGATATATTGTTGGAATCCTGAGTCCAGCGTCAGAAAGTGACTGCAAAAGACACAGGTTAACTTTTCAATGAAGATGCCTAAGGAGGCTTTTAATAGAGAAACCAGGAGTAACTTGGCTGAGCGGCACTGCCTGCCTCCTGAGAGGAAAAGGCACACGTCCAGCAACTGGGGAACTCTTGGAGCAGAGAACTTCGAGGCCCCCTGAGAACATTCCATGTATGTCAGTGATGCCTGACATTTCACACCAAGTGAATTCGTCCGTGGCCATGCCGAAACAGGGGTACCCCTGCGACCTGAATGATGCTTCTCATCTCAGCACGGGGCCAGGTAAATCAGCGGTGTGCTTGGCCAGACAATGTCCAGTCCTGTCGGCAAGGAAGTAGCCACTGGTGCCCTGCATGGGCTTCTAGGGTGGGCCTGGCCCGCAGGAAGCCCTTAACGTGTGTACTGTTGAAAGTCTAAAACTTGGGCAGTTGGAAAGGGCTTGGAACAAGAGCAGAGGTTAGGGACTGCATCTTTGCCAAAAGAATTGGAGTACAAAAATGATGAAGAGAGGTCATTTGGCCACCTGGAGAGTAAGCCTGAAAAAAAAAATCACAATTTTGGATTTACTCTAGGCCCTTCCTTATAGGACAGTGTTTTTCAAAGTGTGGTTGCAAGATGTTTTCTGGTGACACTTGGACATTGAAAAATTTTTTTCTTTTTCTTTTATTTTAATGTGTAATGTTTAATAATATTTTATTTATTTATAAATAATATATACTATAATAATTTATTTTATTTTAATGTTTAATGTTTAATAATAATAATGATTATATAAAATATCACTAGTGTATCCAAACATATACTCTATAGATATTTTGCTTAGGAAGGAGTTTAGTAGATATATTAAGCTAAAAAAGTGAGTTGGTTTCAATAAAGATATTAAGGAAATAACAATATAAGTGGGAGACGGGTTTGATGAACTTTGTGAAGATGGAGCTAGGATAAATGAAGTTGGACCGCACCTGTGCAAGGCAAGTCTGGACCTCCCTGCCCCACTCCTGCCTCTAGCCAGCCCCTTCCCTCCCCAGCATGGCTGGGAAGGAAGAAAGGATTCACCTTGAATCCTCTGTGTCTAGTGCACTGCTGGCAAATAAGAAATACTGACAGACTGAATAATAGTTTTATGCCCTGCATTGTTCTAGGAAACATTTAAAGCAGACAACACAGAGTAAACTTGCACAGAAAGACAATAGGACACAACTTCCGGCCCCTCTTTCATAACAGGTCCTGTCCAACTGGTCAACCAATCCTACCCACTTGATAGGCAGCTTTAAGCTACACACTTCAGTCTGCTACCATCCATCCTCATTTGCTTCTGCCTGGGTCAGACCACCAGCATCTCTCACCGGACTTACTATCTGCCACCATCTCCCAACTGTTCTTCCTTACTCCATTCTCATCCCAGTGAAGTGATTTTTCCCCCCCTGTAACAGTCAAAGAGTTGTCCAAAATGCAGCTCAAAGTCTGATGTCTTCTTGCTACATATAGGGTGAAGGACACAGTCTTTAGGAAGGCGGGAAATGCCTTTCATGACCTGGCCTCTGCCTACCCCTCCAACATCATCTCTTACTGACCTATTCCATACCCCACGTGACAGCCATACTTTAGTCTTTCCTGAAAGCATCTTGCCTCTAGGCCTTTACATACACCATTCCCACTGCTTCAAATGTCCTTCCCTTTCTTCTTCTGTCTCACTCATCCTTAAGCCTCAGGATCCGTTCAAGCATTATCTCCTTTAAGAAGCCAGCCCAGACTTCTCAGTGTAGATCTTATGTTCCCATAGTACCAGCATTTACTTATAGCACTTACAATAATGGGTCCCACTTGTTTGTCTCTCTACCCGCCACATAAGTCCTTAGGGTCTTAGAAGGCAGAGGCCATTCTTTTTCACCTTTGTATTCCCAGAATCTAGCCCAGTGATGAATTGAAAATAGGCTCTCAGCAAATATTTGATGACTGAGGAGCCAATGGCCACAGGTCTGGGAAACTGCCAGGGTAATGGGTTTGAGATCACGGAACTCTTAAACTCATTCGTGCTGCTCACCATATGTTTCTAACTCGCCACCTGCTTGGCACACAGTAGGTTTGCACTCCTTGGCCTCCTTATGGTTGGGTAGGAATCATGTGATCATTCTGGTCAATGACTTATGAGCAGAATTACCACGTGTCACTTCTAGGCTGAAGCATTTAATTGCTAGAGTTCTCTTTCCCTCTGCTTTGATAACCTGCAGTAATCCAGATGGCAGCTTCTCTATCAGTTGGGGTCCTGGAGTGACAACAACATTGAGTAGACCCCCAGTTGGCCTGTGAAGAACATGTAAGATAAATGAGAATGAGACTTTGTTATAGGAAGCTCCTGAATATTTTTTAACCAACATAACTTAAGCTGTCCCAACTAGGCATACCCATACAGCCCTTAGGGCTCAAAGGACCTAATCTAAACTATACTCTACTCTTCTGTCCTCACTCTGGTCTGGATCATGGCCTATGTTGCCCTCAGGCCAAATAGTCCCCTTTCCACCCAAAACAAGAAGGAAGGAAAGAGAGAGGGAGGGAGTAAGAAGGCCATCCTACTAGTAACCAGGGATCTGGCTGAACAGCTCTTGGGAGACATGGCCTCAAAAAACACAAATTCTACGGTGAATTCATCAACATGAAGGCAGACCCTAGATCAGACAGCAAAGGGAGGGCTGCGTAGTTTTCCCCTCTGTCTTCTCTGTAGCCAGTTATTTGGGGATCCTGAAACCTCCTAGGGCATTTACCCACTAAATCCGACCCTTGCCCCATTCCTAACTCATACATATCCTGTGATACCCTTTATAGGTAGGTATATGGAGGGACGGGGGTGACAACTCACACACCTGTGCCACCTATCCCTCTGCCTTCTACAGCAAGAGTCTGTACTACTCATAGCTCACAGGGTGTCATTCTGCTAGTCCCTACCCCTCACCTGCCAAGGGCTGTCTATTCTTTGACCTACTGAGTGAACATTGTTTCCTGGTTACCAATCCTATCAACCACACCCATTAGGAGTTATGGTTGGACACCTGATGGCCCAGGTTGCATCTTGCTCTAACCTCTGAGTTCTGAGGTCCTGATGTGGGGTCCTTGTGCTTCCCTACTGGGGGTGGGGGGAGTGGTAGGCATACCACGTAAAATTATATGTGTTCCAGGGCTTCTCTCACACCTATCTCTCTTCCTTAACCCCAATTAGAATGCCACTGAATAATCATATTATTCTAATGCACCATGTAATGATTAAGAATAATGGCGATTTCCATTTCTCTTCCCATCTCTCCCCCCTACCTCCTTTTTCTCTCCTCCCACAGAAAAGCCACATGTTTGCTTCTTTATGATGTTTTCCTTGACTATTTCTTCCACTGGGAACTGGGAGAGTGGTGGTTAGGTAAAACCATGATGGTGGTCCCATTCTGGCATTTTTGTCCCTTGATTCTTAGTACCAGTTATAGAACATGGCATCAAGTGTTGCCAGTGGAGATGAGCATCAAACAGAGAGGAGAAGAATGACCACGATGGGGTGTATACACTGGGCAGCTCCCCTGGATGTTTGCCCACTTAATGTTTTCATGTCAACTATGCAGGGTAAATGATGACAACTATGATGGAAGGATTGTCTAAACTAGAGAGTATGGGCCTGCAAAGTCAGGGTGGGTGTTAAGAGGGCAGAGGAAAGAAAAGGTGGAAAGAGAATGGATTGGGTTGCTCTTCCCAGAACCCTGCCCCCAGAGCATCGTATAGGACATCACCACATGTAGAAAGCTCCTCCTCCCCAAATCCTAATCCCTTGTCTGAACGGTCTTATCCAGATTTGCTGGATGGAAGTGGTAAACTCTTGAAGTCTGGGAGTTTGAACCTCTCCTCAAATATGGAGACTTGTCTTCAAAATGTCCATCCTGAAAGCAGCCTTGAAATAGGATCCTGGAAAGATCGCTGTCAATCTAAGATGTGTCTCCTTGATATCATCTCCTTGTGTCCTCCTGGAATCAGAGGGATCTGGGCAAGTCTCTCAGTTTCTCTGAGCCTCAGTTTTCCCATACAAAAGATGGGAATTATGATGCCTTCCTCATAAGACTGTGAGGGTTCATATAGCATGCTTAGCCTATAGTAGGTAATTAATAAAATATTTACTGGAAGTAAACTTAGTCTTTAATCATGAGAAAATGTATTACTTAACTTTAGATCTGAAAAGATAGTTTCACTGGGTATAGATTTTAGGTTGACATATTGAAGACTAGCTTCCATTACTGTTACTGCTAAGTGAACCATCACCCAGTTGCTGTCCTTCTGTAGGTGACCTGTCTTCTTGCTTTTTGTAAAATCTCTTTTTCTCTGATGTTTTGCAATTTTACTGTGTTGCATTGGTATGAATTTCTTTTAATTTATTGTACTTAGAGTTTGTTGGGCCTTCAGGATGTAGGATTGATGTCTTTCAACAACTCGGGAAGTCCTCAGATACAATGTCTTTGAACATTGTTTCTTCCTCCTTCCCCTTCTCTCCTTTATTGACTCCGAGTCAGGCTTACCTTAGACCCTCTCACTTTGCCCTCTGAGCCTCTGTAACGTCTCTTTCATATTTTCCATTTCTGTCTTTTTGAGCTAAATTCTAGGAAATGTTTGAATCTTTGTTTCAGATTACTAGGATTTTTCTCCTCAGTTGTATCTAATCTTCTATTTAATTTTTCCACTGAGACTTTAATTATTATATTTTCCATGTTTCCATGTTTCCAACTTCCATTTGTTTTCTCTTCATATTCCCTGGTCTTATTTTTTTAATTGTTTTTATTTTTAAAGAAAGGCAGACTACCACATGCAATGCCTCATTTGGATGTGTCTAGAGTCTTGGAAGCTTGACTACCCTACATTCTCCTATAAATGGACTTGAGAGCTTATTTGCAGGTTCTAGCAGAGAAGCACAGCTACTCATATACCCTTGACCTAAGACAGTTCTCCTCTATCAGGGAAGGTTGTCCTTTTTCTCCTCTATCAGGGAAGGTTGTCCTTTTGAATCAAGCATGCTTCAGAAGGGACACACATGGAACAATGAGGGAGGAAGGGGATACCTGACCAGCCAAGTAGATTAGCCGAATCAACCCTGGCGATCAATGGGGTGACAGATGTTGCAGCCAGGTGGCCCTTGCAAATATTAATCTGAAGAAAACAGAAGTATCTATATTAATATCAGATAAATTAGAGTTCAGAGCAAAGAAAATTACCAGACAAAAGCAGTACATTACAAAATGACAAATGTCAACCCACCAAGAAGACATGGCCTTTTTAAAACTTTGATCTTATTTTAAAACTTTGATTTCTTTAGATATATTTGTGGCAGGCAGAATAATGGCCTCCCAAAAATGTCTCTGTCCTAATCCTTGGAGCCTCGATTGTGTTAGAAAATCATAACAAAAGGGAATTAAGGTTGTGGTATGTTTGTTTGGTGTTCTTTTTTTTTTTTTTTTT
>ML103273.1:0-54752 GCA_003697995.1 Taxidea taxus jeffersonii
TTTCAGTTGAGAGCCCCTGCTGTAGATGACTTTGTGGTGGCTACTGATGCTGTTGCTTTTAGAGACAGTAGGTGGTTGTTTTCTTATCTATAAGATATAAAGTTCTTGGGATGACAGTGGGCCTAGCATAAGGATTCATTAATTTCAAAAGGGTAGACTTTTTGGTGGGTGAATTATATCTCAGTGTATCTGTTAATTTAAAAAATGATATGGTCATCTTTGCCATTGAGTACGAATTTCCTGAAACTTCCTGAGTCTCCGTATCCTGCAGAAAGAGGTACCAGTATCTTCTGAATATTATTTGAACCTTTATTAGTGAAGTGAGCTATTATTAGAGAAATGTGGGCAATACAGCTGTCAGTAAGTAGTAGGTGTTAAGGAATGTTACAGGGCTCTGAAGTGTGGCATAGTCTGGCTGTCCATGTGTTTTTCATAGTATATCATCCTTAGCAGTTGTCTTTGGGCCTTCCCTACCCTTCCTCGCAATGGGAGTCCATTCAGACTCATTATCCCAAGGGTGGCCTGTAGCCTAACGGCAGCAACATTGCCTGGGAAGTTGGTAGAGATGCAGAGACTCCAGCCCACCTCCGGTCAAAGTTGGAGAAGCATTTCCTTAAAGGGCCCCTTCCATAATGCTCCATTGTTACCTAGGAGGACCTTTTGAGAGCCCCATTTGCATAGAAAACCTTCCTCTCTTGCTGATTACCCATCTCTCTCTCTGCTTCTACTTATTGGCATTCTGAAATTTTCTTCACATTTTTCCTTGTTCATCACTCTACATTCCCACAAATACAGGACAGGTTTTTTTTTTTTTTTCCCTTCTGTGATTCCACAGTCCACTCTTTTTTTGGTGAAAGATTTTATTTATTTATTTGACAGAGATCACAAGTAGGCAGAGAGGCAGGCAGAGAGAGAGAGAGAGAGAGAGAGAGAGAGGAGGAAACAGGTTCCCCACTGAGCAGAGAGCCCGATGCGGGGCTTGATCCCAGGACCCTGAGATCATGACCTGAGCTGAAGGCAGAGGCTTAACACACTGAACCATCCAGGCGCCACTCCACAGTCCACTCTTGTACAGTGATCCAATGAAAAACTTCCAGGCTGGGTTAGAATCATGGACTCCCAGGACGGTTCTGCAAAAATTGCTAGCTGAACCACACCCTGGAGTTCTAGTTGACATTCCAGTGTCTCTTTATGTGTGTCCGTCTGTAGACACATATGTTGCTGTAGACCTTAAGGTCTCCAACAACAGCTGCCTCAAAAACACCAAACAGTTAAAACTTCACAGAGTATGTGCAGGAGATGTTAGGATTAAGTGCTCCTTGAGATGGAGTCAAGGCTGGGAAAAACAGAAAGACGGAAGGAGCGTCATACTTAGTGCCAGTGTCTCCTTCACCATGTTACATTAAACTCAGCAGCCATCCCCAGCAGCTATGCCTCAGAACCTTCCCATATTTATAAATAGCATCACTATCCACTCAGTTGCTGAACCCAAAACCTATAGATGCCATATTTCCCCTTCAGTCTGTCAGCAGACCCTGCTGCTCCCAATTTGAGAAGAATCTCAGATGCATCCATGACTGGTCATCTCTGCTGCTGCTAACCTTGTCTAGGTACTATCTGCCATGGTCTTCTGCAGTGGTCTCCTGGCCTTACCTGCCTGACAATGTCCACTACCCCCAAACTGTTCTGTTAGCAGCTGCCAGTCTGATTTCTGAACTGCAGGTTGCTTGTGATATGCCCTTGCTTACATGCTTCAGCCTTCTTTTCTAGTCTTCAAAGTCTTGGAGCATGTTCTAGCCTTAGACTTGTGTTCTCTCCTCACTTTCTGTGACACTCATCCTTCAGATACTTGCATGGAATGGCTCATTATTCTTAAGTCTCAGCCTCTAATCTCACCTCCTTAAAGAAAGAACACCTATCAAATTAGGATCAGAGTACCCCTGTTTCTATTTCATGTGCCAAGACTTTGAAATACCTGCCTCACCAAGTTAAGAATCAAACATTTCTGAAACACGCAGACAGTGTAAAACTACAATGACCCTCTGCTGGAATTGGACACATAGTTGGAATTGGAGATATCTAAAGAAAAGTTCATTTGCCATGCTTCGGTTTATCTAATAGAGAGAGAGATTGCCTATCAATTAAAACCACGAGGGTTGAGCTGGGATGTCATCCCTCGGGATTTGAAGTACTTTCATCTAATCTGGAGCAGTTTTAGAATTCAATAACGCAATCAGGTTTTAGTATTTTTCCCCCACGTAATGATTCATGTGCCATGAAATTTTTCATTAAAAAATTCCAAGGCTCACAAAGTAGGAAAAAGAAAGGGGGCCTCACACACCTCATTTGTTCAGCCATTTCGTGGAGGCCCCAAATGTGGATCATTGAAATGGAGCCTTGGAATTTTAAATCAAGTTTTACTTTGCAAATTTAATGAAATGCAAACAAATACTTAGGAGTTCTAAAGGGCATGAAGTCATTAAGTTTTCTCATTTTGTTAGGTGCTTTGGGGCCCTCCATAATTTTTGAAGGAAAATCAATTAAGTTCTGTGTGTGTGTGAATGTGCGTGCCTCTTTGTGCAGTCTGTGGATAGATCAGGTGGACTCCGGGCTTAAATTTGTTATGCCCTTTTCAGCTATATGTCCTTGGGCAAGTTACTTAACCTTATGTCATATTTAAAGTGGGGATACCTTAAGTTTTTCCAGAGGATTCAGTGCAGTACACAGGTCTCTGCGCTTAGAAGGGCCCATGCTTGGTTGAATGCTTGAAATCTTTAATAATTTTTGAATAATGGGCCCTGTGTTTTTGTTCTGCATCTGGCCCACAAATTATGCAGCTGATCCTGATCTGATGAGATTATGTAAGTACAGTGCCTGTCAGAGTCCCTTGAATGAGGTGGGTACTACATATGCATTATCTCTTTTCCGTACATGTTTGAATAACTGTGTGTTTCTGCTCGCCTGGGTTAGACAAAATTGAAAATGCTGATACTTTTCTAGTCTCTCTCTCTTCAATCTATTCAGCCACACCCCTAAGATAAACAGATTATTATTTGTTACCTTTTAAGACTATAGGAATATATTCAGTCCTCATACACACTCCTTAGCAGTGCTGGGGGTATAGATGGTATTTCGAGGACATTTACGGCTTAATAACATGGTAAAATGCTTTGCGGAAACAGTTTGCCAACTGTGAATTGCTGTACAAGTCAGTCAGGGTGATGTGCACTGAAAAAAAATGTTAATTGAACATTGCGTCTGTCATTTCTGTGGGTATAAAGTTCCATACCCCGTGCTGCACGACAGGAGTGTTGAGATGGTTGATTACCAGAAACAAAGGGCTCTTGGCCAGCGTAGGACGTTATGAGATGTTAGTAGCCTAGAGGTAAAAATTGAAGCTGATGGAGCAGATGCTTGGGAGGAAACGTAGGGTGAGGTCAGAGAGAGTTGGAAAGGGGATCTTGGGAAATGTTTGTACCTGAGGTTCTCATCCTCTGCATTAACATAGAATCCCCAGCAGCTTGACACAGGGGGTTCTGATGGGGACTCCCTCTCCTAGGGTGAGAATCACCATTACTCTCCATTTAAAAAGCCAGAAGAGAAGAGTTGACTTGAGTGCAGAGATAGCAGTGCTGACGCAAAGAGAGAACTGGAAAATCCTTCCTTTCTCTTTTCCATGATAAACAATAATGATGAAATTAGTGTCTGTATTGACCATCTCTGTTCTCTGAAATGACCTCATTGGTTACTGCCTCCTTTAGAACCTTTAAGACCACCTTCTAACAGGCATTTTACTCCTCTCTTTATCAAGCTCTCTCAGTTGTTTTAATTATTTCATTCAGGGCATGGTGCACTCAAAGAGGTTAACTTTTTGAAAGTTTTATATTTTTCCTCCCTCTCTACCATTGGATTGCAAGCTGCGTGAGAGCAGGGATCTTGTCAGTCTTCTTTATGGTTCTATTCCCTATGAGTTAGATATGTGCCTGGCACATAGTGAGCCCTCAGATATTTCTTGAATGAATAAGTGAGTCAGTTTTCCATGCCAGAGATTATTCTTCACTGGGATTTTCTGGTTGTCCAGACATGCAGCTGAATTATGTGCATTTGGCCACAACTCTGATTTCCCTTTGGACCCAACATCCATGCTGGCTTCCCTGGACTCTTTATCCCATGTTGGATGTTTCTGCTGTTTTCTAGGTAGGTCCTTCTTACACATTCAGTGAGAAGAGTGTTCTGCAAAATCTACAAGTCCTACCAGAGTGTAGGGTCTAGAGGGCAGGACAATGACTGACTTTCCTGTTCATCCACACTCAATAAGTAAACATTCAGTGCATCTCTATGCCTCCCATACTCTTCCTGTAGATAGTAGAGGAAGTGAGCATGTGTCATAGGGGTTCTGAGTTTATGTCTAGGCTTCAAGGATACATAAGCCATTTCTTTTCAGGAATCACGTTGATATTTCATTACCAGTTTTTTGTGTACTTCTCTGTTTTCGTGCATTTAATAGATCACAGCCCAAATATGACATTCTTAAAAGAACATGATTTGTTTGTTAGAAGAAGAGGAAGTATTAATAAGGCTATGCAGGTGCTGCTGTGAGCCAGGAGCAACACAGAGTGGGCATTAGATAGTACAGAATAAATGTGTTTCCTGTGTCTCACTTCTTTCCCTGATAGTCTTGGGGAGTGAGGGGAAAAATGAACAAGGCATTTCTGCCTTTTATGGTTCTGCAGCAGCTTCGCTGAAATGCATCTTGGAATCTATGAAGGGCATTAATAAGATGGTATAAGAAGCTGCTTGCTTAAAAAGGGAAAATAAGCTTTAATTTAGATGACTGAATAGCCAGATGCTAATGAACTACTATTGCAAATGTGAATGGCCATTTCTTGGGTTTCTAAACGATTTTCACACTTCCCAAGCTTTATTCATATTTGTAATATCCTTTATGGTCTTCCTTTATTAGCCAGGGGAAAAGAAAAAAAAAATCCTGAGGACTTAGGTTTCCATCGGAGCTGATGGAATACACTAATAAAATCATATGTCATACTAAAATGTGAAATATACAGTGGTGTAATATTGTCTGAGTCGATCCATTGGAATAACATAATTAATAGGGGCTTTGGTTATTAATTTAGAAGGGCAAGAAGCTGAGGACAGCTTGGTTCTCTCTTTGTTTCCCCAACCCCCTCATTTTCTCTCCTACTACTCACTTATGTGCTTGTGCACACACCCTCTTCTCTCTCTCTCTCTTTTTTTACTAGCTGCTGTTTTCTTCATTATGCATAGAAAAGTCTTAAGTGGCTGTTGAAACTCCCAGAGGCCTGTTTACTTCAAGGTGGAAGCAGGAAAGCTGCCATAATTCAGAAAGCAGCTTCTGGCATGAGATGAAAGTCAGATCAGCTCAAGTTTGGGTCAGAATTTAGAGGCCCCACTGGAGTGTTTATGCTTGTATCTGTAGTCCAGATAAGTTAGTGGAAGAAATTGTTCCTTGTGGCAGGTCATGAATCTAATTACCCTAGAAACATTACTACAGACGCTTGATTGAAAATTGCTAAGCAATGTATGCTGTCTGTGGCTCTCCCCACCTTCAAATCATGTGTGATATATGGACAGCATCACCCACATGGACCCACAGACCCATAACTCAAGGAGGGAGGCCATGTTTTCCCAGCCAAAATCAGACCCCCGAGAGCCCCTGTTGCTGAGCATCCATCCAAAAAAGCTCACCCTCTTAGAAAAGAGAGAAAAAAAGGACTTTCCTGGAAAACAAGAGAGGAATATTGAAGATTCATGAGTTGAGAAGAAAACACAGAGAAGAGATGGCTGGTTTTAGGAACTAGTTCAGTGTTTTCCTCTTTGTGGATTGGAGCTTATCTAGGCCTCTTTCCTGCTGTTAGAGGATTTGAATATCTTTCTTAAGAAGAGTAAAATTATATCTGGTTTGAGTATAGACTATGGGTTCAAAATCAGGATAAGACGATACCTTCCAGAAACCTCTATGGGCACAGTTTGGTGATTGACAGTAGGGTTCTCGAGTTAGATACTCCTGGATCGAAGTCTTGTGCTGACCCTTGCTAAGACTGTGACATTGTGTGAGCTACTTATCTCTTAGCATCCATTTGCTCATCTTCAAAATAGGGCCAATGATGCTTACCTCCTAAGGTAATGGTAGGATGATGGTACAAACAAGGTCATTATAAGGATGATGGTACAAACAAACATTTAAGTGATTCCTATGGTGATAATTATAGGTCAAGGTATTACAACACCAAATAAGCAAATAACTATTGGGCAACCAAAGAGTATGCAGGGCACTGTGTCTGAACAAATTAGATGGTGAATCTATTACAGTATGGATAGATTTTTTTTTCCTGTGAGGTCATTGATGGAAAATAGGAAGAAGGAGGGGGTGGAGGCGAGGGAGCTAGTGATGATGAAGATGAAAAACCTACCTAAATAAGCTAGTGCTTGGGTATCATGGCTGTCTGTTGCCTTGGGAGGGAATCTGCTATTGATGTTGGAATCAGAAGGAAATGGATATAAATGTCAAAGAGGAACTGTGATACATGGTTGAGCAAAGAAAATATTGTTCAAATCATCTTTTAGGAATTTGGAATGTATGGAAAGTAAATTTCTTTCTCATTAGTTCTGTGATCATGGGTCCTACCCCGGTGTTAAATGGTTGCCTGTTCATTTGAAAAGAAGCAGAGTATGGCTGCTTTACACAGTGAGATCTGCCTCTGTCCCTCTTGGGTATCCAGGAGACAAACTCTAGGAAAGCTAAGATATGAAATGGTGATTTTCTTTAAAACAAAAGACAGTATTACAATTCAGGGTCAAAGGTTTTGGAGTTTGGACTATTGAGGATCACAGCAGGCTGGCTTCCAAATTTAGAAATAGAGTGAGACTAGAAGGACCATCTGCTGAGTGAATGGAAACGTTGGAACATTCAGCATGTGCTTTATGAACCAGAAGGTAGATTTTCCCCCTGTTTGTGTATACTACTTCAAGGACTTGGTCGTGGGAGAAGCAGCTTTTAATCTCCAGGTTACTGGTTAAGAAATGTCCCATGTTGGTAGTGACTAGAAGGCATTGCCATCTGTCAGCTGCTCAGTGGCCCATAGGAAATGACATAGAGGTCTCAAAGCAAACCATAATAGGCAGGTGTTTCCGACCAACTGTAACTCTGTGTACAATAACCCAGACTCAGAACCAGTGAAGTGGTCCTCCTAGAGTCTGATTGGAAAAGAACAGGTGGTGTAGAGTGGAGACATCTATGCAGGAATCAGCAATGCCAGCCTTTCTTTGGAACTCACCAGTTTGAAAGAAATACTTTATTTTTCACTTTGAGAGACTTTTTAATTATTGTTCTTGCTGAGCAGTTCAAGATGATCTAAGCAGCTGACATTTGAAATTCTTTCTATGCCAAGTACTCTGATAAGTGCTTTACCCGCATGGTCTCACTTTATCATCCCAACTACCCTTAAGAGACTGACATGGGGGGCACCTGGGTGGCTCAGTTGGTTAAGCAGATGCCTTCGGCTTAGGTCATCATCCCAGGGTCCTGGGATCAAGCCCCTCATCAGGCTCCCTGCTTGATGGAGTGCCTACTTCTCCCTCTCCCTCTCCCTGCTGCTCTGCCTACTTGTGCTCTCTGTCGCTCTGTCAAATAAATGAATAAAATCTTAAATAAAAAAGAGAGACTGACAAGGTTCCCTATTTTACAAAGTAGGAGATGAACACTGATCAAAATGATGGGATTTGCCTGAGGTCACAGAAGTAGTAAAGGATTCAAGTCCAGCTCTTTATCTAGGGTTCAAGCTCATTCTATTATTCTATCTAATTTGCTAAAATAACTTTAAAAATCAACAACCTGTTATGTTATGCCCCCAAAGAAGTATCTATTAGGGCACCTGGACAGCCCAGTCAGTTAAATGTCTGCCTTCAGCTCAGGTCACAATTCCACGGTCTTGGGATCAGGGCCCGCATCGGGCTCCTTGCTCGGTGGGTTCCTGCTTCTTTCTCTCTTCCCTGCTTGTGCTCTGTCTCATTATCTTTGTTACTATCTGTCTGTCTATCTGTCTGTCTCTCTCTCTCAAATAAATAAATTTTAAAAAAGAGAGAAGTATCTATTACTTCTTGGGACACATGAACTAATGCAGGAGTGTTCAGACACCACGGGTAACCTACCCAGCAGTCAACTTCACCAACACCCCGGCTAATGGATTTTATTTAAGGATTGGGAAACTGTGTGTTTCATGGGAGCCTCTGCTAATCTCAAGAAATGAATCATGGTTAACTTTAGCCAATTATAGAGCATTTCCTTGCTAAGAATTAGATGTGGTAGACATGTGACCTTGTTCTTGGCCAAGGGATGTGAGGATTTCTGCTAGGGGGGTGCTTGTGGGACATTCTCTTGATCTTAGATATGCAGAAGAAAATGCTTATTTTTTGACTCCTGACATGATTGTGAGAGGGACTTGTCCACCAGGTAACAGTAAGAAAAGCCAGTCAACCTGTGGATGTGCTAAGGGGAGTGGATGAACGAGAGAGAACTGCCTTGTTGCTGCCGATGACCTGTCTAACTGGCATTGCCCTAGCTCTGTACATCTCAGACTGTTGGATAACAGAAGGATTTACTTATAAACCCATTTGGGGACTCTTCTGTTACTTGCAACTGAACATTCTTGCTGAAATGAAATCAGTTCCTAGACTAATCACCATGGGTGAAGGATGGGATGTCCTGATTGTCTAGACCTGGTCATGTGACCACCTTTGAAGATGGAGGTTGAAAACACAATAAGGAGTATCCAAACCACATGGAAATGAGGAGGGCTGATTCCTGAAAATAAAGCTGAGCAGGAAGATGGGATGGATTCTGGACAACCAACGGTAATATCCATCCTAGTCACTAGGCCTCAAACAAAATGCTGGTCTGAAGGCATACAGCGCTTACAACCATCTGGGTGGCACCTTGGCCCTATCTGAGTCAGTGTTTTGCAGAAAGTGGTTGGATTGAACTGGAGGCTGTGAATCACAGGTATTGTTCCTCAGTGTAATCAGATGATTGTGAATAAGGCTGTTTAGTTTTTTCTTAGAAGCTCAATGAGGTTCAGCTTGTTAGTCAATAGTGACAGAAATGATGATGGCTCATACCAGTCTTCACATGCCTCTGAGCCTTCCTTTGATTTTCAGTCATAAAGAATCTCATTTGATTTTTATATAAAACCCAAATTTGAATTTTATTGGAATACTTATACATGATTACCTTTCAGTGAAACTTATTGTCGTTTCAGCTCTAATGTTCTAGCAAATGGAGTGTTTTTTTTTTTACTTCCGTTCAAGTTGTTAGTTTCATTAAACAAATATTTATAGAGTACTTCTATGAGTTAGGCTTTGTAGGACAAAGAAATCAGACAAAAGTCCCTGTCTTGAGTTGCTGCTTACTTGAAAACATTTGGTGGTGTGTGTTACATATATAAAAGTCCAATATTCTGTATTTGAGTATTACGTTCTCTGTAATTGTTAGAAATGGAAAGCTGGTTATTTAGCTGTTTATGCCTCGGTCATATTTCTGTCATAAGTTTTCATGGGGAGAGTCGTCTCTTCTTTCAGTTCCTGCAATGGTTGCAGTTTTACTTTTGATGTGGTGATTCTTTGAGGACTGTTGTGCCTACCACTGGGCCCTAGGCTCCCGAAGGCAGAAACCACTCTATTCCCATTCCCAGCATAGGATCTGCCAGGTACCCAAGAGGTGCTTACTGAATTAACAAAAGAATCCCTTCTTCTCCTGCTTTTTCACTCTGTCCATGGGCTTTCTTGGATCTCATATTATTGATGAAATGTCATGTTAATATCAAGAACTAAGTACAATGAATGTGCCTTTAATCTCAGTTTTTAGCAGCTCTAGAGAGCTCTCTTGTTAAGGCTCCAACCTATATTTTCCTGTAAATTTGGCAGGGATGTGATTTGGTTCCACCTGTTGCCCACACAAACAAAAAAGACAAATAGAAGCCTGACATGATGTGGCAATAGAAAGGAAAATTGCTCTTTCAAAGTGCCAAGAAGAGGATATTAGGCATTGAATCAATATCTTCTCAGGTTTGTGCTATTCTCTCCTCTCATCGGTCTTGAGGTGCCATAATAACTGTGGGGAGTAGTGGTCTGGTGCTTAATAACAGAACCTGAGACTTGCTTGAACCTCTCCTCCACCACAGGGAAATAGAATAACCTTGGGATTGGTCTTACTCTTGCTGAAAATGCTCATGCCTCAGGTGTGCTGAAAATTTAAGAGTCAACCTTGATTCTATATTTCTTTTCATCGACTACACCTAGTCCTACCTGAGTGGGTCTGTAAGTCCTCCCTCCAAATCTCGGGTCCTCCCACTTCTCTACTTCTCCATAGTCACCATCTTAGGACAAACATACCATCTTTGGATCATTCCTAGTAGAGCTTCACAGCTGAACTCCTACACATATATTCTCCCATATCCAGCCAGAGCAGTGCTCTAAATGCATGCATCAAACCACATCTTGCCCCAGTGGCTTTACAACATGGTCAGAACAAAGTGCAAAGTCTTTAGCCTGTTCTGCAAATCTCTCCATCACCTGATTCCTGATGCTACTCAGATCTCATTTCCTACCACTTTATAAGCCATGCTTGTTCCTATCTTAGCACTTTGGGCATACTGGTCCCTCCATGAGATGCTGTGCACCTGACCTTCTTAAGTTCAATCCCAAGTGTCACATCCCTAGAGAATCTTCTCCTGACTAGTGTATGGGACAGTGTAGACATCCTGCTTCCCAATGATCTTGTGTTACTATTACTAGGACATTTACTCCTTGTTTATTTGTGTTTTCTCTCTGCTTCTTCCCACTGACGTGTGGAATGTCAGCTGTGTAAGAGCAGAGCTTTGTCTAACTATTCTGTACCCCTGCCTTTTGGTCAGTCCTTAATAAGTAATTTTTTAAAAAAATATTTTATTTATTTATTTATTTGAGAGAGAGAGAGAGAGAGGAAGTGCACAAGTAGGGGTGTAGGGGCAGAGGGAGAAGGAGAAGCATGCTCCTTGCTGAGCAGGAAGCCCTATGCGGGGCTCAATCCTAGAACTCTGGGATCATGATCTGAGCTGAAGGCAGATGCTTAACCACCTGAGCCACCCAGGTGTCCCTTTTATAAGTAATTTTAAAAAAATTAGTAAATAATCACTCTATAGGTCAGTCCTCTTACTATTTACCCCACTGGCCTGGGAAGTTGATTAATGAACTACCCCACTCAAGTTGAGAAGGGATTTTACACTGCAGAGAAAATCTATTAGAAGTTAACATCCAAGTCCAACATCAAAAATATGTCTGGAAGGGAATTGAATGTCATCTGCTTCACTCCACAGTGGCTTTCAGATGACAGATTCCCAAGATCACTTAGGGTAGTAGGGTGTGTTTGAAAGAGTTGGAGCCGGTTGTTTCTGTCATGCCCAGGAAAAGTCATTGTCCTCTACATGTGCTGGGCTTACATTTGGAGACACCAAGTTTCTGGCTTCAGTCTCAGTCCACAATTGAAATTGCAAGCCTTCATGTTACTATTACCAACACATATTTTTCCTTTGTGAATCATCTATCCATCCCCCCTAATCACTGGGAACAAACTTTGAGTAGGTTGAACCAAATTAGGTGTCAGAGTACTTGCTTTCTAGCCAAATAAGCTTTCAGAAACCGGGAGAGATGCAAAGCACTGTCAGTCCTTCACCACCGTGTAATTGTGCTCCTCTTTGAAAGTCTGACTTTGTTTTCTTAGCTATTAACCAGCATTAGCTGCAAAAGCATTACACAAAAGAAAACTCCTTTGCTATGAGTGTCAGAATCAAACAATTAAGATTTCCAAAGAATGGAATTTGTATTTTAGACAGGAAGTACCTGGGTGTGCTCATAGCTTAATGTTTAAGTGCCTGGTGCACCTTTAAGAAGTGCTAATTCCTGGGGCGCCTGGGTGGCTCAGTGGGTTAAGCCTCTGCCTTTGGCTCAGGTCATGGTCTCAGGGTCCTGGGATCAAGCCCTGCATTGGGCTCTGCTCAGCAGGGAGCCTGTTTCCACCTCTCTCTGCCTGTCTCTCTGCCTACTTGTGATCTCTGTCTGTCAAATAAATAAATAAAATCTTAAAAAAAAAAAAAGAAGAAGAAGAAGTGCTAATTCCTTGGGGGCACCTGGGTGGCTCATTTGGTTAAGCATCTGCTTCCTGCCTAGGTCTTGATCCCAGGGCCATGAGTCTGGCCTCTTGCTCCCTGCTCAGCAGGGAGTCTTCTTCTCTTTCCCTCTGCTCCTACCCCCTGCTCATGCTCTCTCTCACTCTCTTTCTCAAATAAATAAAATTTAAAAAAAAAAACGTGCTAATTCCTTTCTGTACGAGAGAGGAAATGCAGGGCAGGGACACATGAATCACTCCCGGTGATAGGCTACACAAAGGACAAGGGTTCCGGCAGGTGGTTTCTTTTCCTTTTCCAAGAACAGCGGTACTAATGTTTCCAAGGAAATACAAACTCAGAGGGAAATGCAGCACCCAAATAATGCTCATAGAGTTGTACAATATGGGATGTTTGGAAATACAAATTGAGGAGAATGTAAGCAGCAGAAAGCTGCTTATAATGCAGCTTTGAGTGTAAACAGTAATTCAGCATAGAATGAGGCCCAGGGAAGATTAATTAGGAATTACCCTTTGGACACAGGACTGAAGGTAAGGTTGCCATGCAAGTGGATCCCTAGATTGGGAGCTATACTGCCTAAAATGAGAATTTTTGACAGTGAGAATGTGGGAACTTGACAAGGGGGCCCTGTTGACCAGAAGACCGATTCAGTTTTTTGAAAATTGCTTTGAGGGAGTGATAAGACCATCTACTATGTCAAGGCAATTACATTTTTGGAGAAATGTTCTAAACTAAACAACTTTTGGTAGTATGTTAAATTTCATTCAGATATTTCATTTGCATGAATCCTGTTTGAGCATAAACAGAAGGGTAAGTTCAATGTTGTTGCAACCCTTGGTTGTACCAAATGCCTTAGAACTGAGAAGGTTCCGGGGCTTGAAAATAAGATAAATCAAAGAGGGTTTCTTATTTCCCCTTTAGTTAAGTTGGTATGTTAATTTTCACTAACATTTTCTTATTAAAATGTTTTAGTTGCATATAAAAACTCAATGGAGCTCATCACAAGAGTGTCAATGTGTTTGAAATACTTCATAGAATGCTAAATGCCATCTAAAAATTAGTTTTATAAAGTCGAATCATTTTTTTTAAAGATTTATTTGAGAGTGGGTGTAAGAGTGAGTATGGGGGGAGGGGCAGAGATAGAGGAGAGAGAAACCTCAAGCAGACTCCCCACTGAGTATGGAGCCCAAAGTAGATTCCATCTCATGAACCTAAGATCATGACCTGAGCAGAGATCAAGAGTTGGATGCTTAATTGAGCCACCCAGGTGTCCCTTCAGTTTTAAGAGACACCTTGAACCTTTTTATTAAAAGATCTTAAGTAAAGTTTTGGGGGGAAAGTATGCAATTAGCCAAATAGCTCTAAATATGTAAAGGGTTAATAGTATGATTTATATGTATACCTTGTTAATAATATACCTTATTTTTGCTGTAATTTAAGAATTGTGGACTTCTAATTATTTGGGTTACATCACTCACAGATTAGCTGTGACCTTAGATGGAACGATGAAATGTCTAAGCCTAGTTTGTCCAGTTTTTGTGTTGTGATAACAGTAACCTGGTAAGGTTATAGTCGTCACAGTATCTGTGGTTTCATTTCGCCAGCCGGTCAACTACAGTCTTGAAGTAGATGATCTTCCTCCTGATTATGGGTCAGAAAGTCAGTAGTAACGCAACACTGTGTCACAAAGCCTTTGCCATTCATTTCACTTCCTCTCATCACTAGGCATTTTATAATCTCACAGCATCACAGTATAAGAAGATATTTTGTGAGAGAGACCATAGTCACATACCTTTAATTAGAATATATTAGAATTGTTCTGTTTTTATTAATACTGTTAATCTCTACTTGGGCCTAATTCATGAATTAAACTTTATCATAGGTACATATGTATAAAGAAAAACAGTATATGTAGGGTTCTGTATTATCCATACTTTCAGGCATCCACTGTTTGGGGGGGGTGATCTTTGAACATATCCCCTGTCGATAAGGGGGTGGCTACTTGTAATATGAAGATAAAATAAGATAATGAATGTAAAGGGCCGAAATAAGGGCTTGAGATATAGTAAGTGCTCAGTAAGTGACAGCTCATGATTATTGTTTTCATCTTTACTTATTTATTGGTGGAAAATATTAATCTCCTGAACTACCTTTACAGCTGCCTAACAGGAACAGTCATGCAGTCCTGTTCTCCATGTGGTGTGTGTTCCAGGGTTCATTATACGAAGATAGCAAAAGCCAGAAAGGAAATGGTACTTAGGAAGCAGCTATTTGCAGAAGTCTCGCTCATGAAGAATTCAAATTTGAGAATTCCAAACCCAGTGAAGATAACACGTCTGCCCTCTGGTGGATATTAATTTCAACTAGTTAGAATTTTCCCAGCTAGACTAGAGATTTTTTACGTCCCTGAGAAGCCATAGCTGTGTGACTGGAACAACAGCTCTGCCTGCTTCTTTTGAATTCTGATAAGTATGCAGGTGAACATTTAAGCGCATAACATGCATGAGGAAATGAAATGTTTTATGGTTACAGAGAAACGTTCTCTTCCTTTTTGTTCAGCCCCGTCAGGACTCAGCAGTTGCTAAGGGTTATTTACAAGAACTCTGAGCTGTCTGATCACTCAGCTGTGGAAGGTAAATGAGATTTTTTAAGGTGTAGGGAAAAGGAGAGACCAGTGGTAAAGTGGGACAATGCATGAGAAAAAGACCGATGTCAAACTCACTAACTAGAATCGCTGGGATACTGCCACTACCAACTTGATTTGATGGGAAAGGGGTGGTCATTGTTTCTTCTATGACATGAGTGTCCACCCCCACATGGTAGAGTGGGAACTATCCTGCAAAGGGCTGCAGTTTTTAGGGTGTAGTCTTTTCATCTTCTTTTTCTTTCTTTTTTTTTTCCATCTTCTTTTTCATATTGGTTTTAAAAAAATAAATGAGGCTCTTGTTTTACGGTGGCTTCAGTTTCTCAAGGTAGAAAACATTTTAGTTGGCAATTAAGTGAAGTGTCTGACCTTGAAATATGGCATCGACATACTTCTGGAGCCACCTCTACCTCATGACCCTTCCCCTCCTGAGCTTGGCTGTGTACAAATGACAGGGTCCTTATTCAAACAAATAACATAGGGAATCTGGATTGGCTCCTGCTGGAAAGTTCCATCAGAGCACCTAGCTTTAGGTGATCAGATTCAGGGACTCAAACAATGTCATCAGGGTCTCTCTGTCTCTGCCTTTGCCTCTTTCCATCACTCATCTGATGTCCTCACTTATTTTTCTATTTTGGTTTCATTCTCACATAGGTCTTTTTCATGTGGTGACCAGGATGACCCTAAAACTCCAGATTTCCAACTTCGTCAGTGTCTTTGTTTTCAGGAAGAGAAGATGCATCACTCTTGGTATCCTGTCAATCTCTGAACAAGGGAGGCATCTTTCTGCCTGTATCCTGTGCTTGACCTTAGACCAGTTACCACTTTGGGTGGGGATAGGCTACTCTGAACAGTCGTATGCACCACTGTTTTAGGAGCTAAGGTCATGTGATGGAGGAGAGCCTGTTTGTTGAAGACTGGTGGGATTCTGTTACTAAAAGAAGGGCAAAAGGGGTGTTGGATAGGAAAAGCCCAAGCAAATGCCCCTCACAGTTAGTGTCCCTAGCATGTGCTCCTATTGTCTCTGCCTGTTTGCATAAAGCTGTTTTTGGATGACCTTTCTTAGCTTTCTAGATTGTGCCCTTCTAGGTGCCAGGTGTAGCTCAAACAGTACTTCCTATGTAGACGTTTTCGACCAGCTGACTTCGACTTCCTTCCTATTTTAAGTCTGTAGCACTCACCTGTACTTCCCATTTGCCTTTTTATTATTATTATTTTTTAAAGTGTGAGTGGTAACTGTTGTTGGCCCTATTGTTATTCCCAATATTATTACAGCTTTCTGGCATTTCTTTGGACGTTTTCTGTTCTGTACTTGAATGTGGCCTTGCCTTTTGTTTTGGGATCTGACAAACTTTTAGATGTGTATCTTCCCTGCAGAGGCAGCACTGACTCTTGATCCTAATGAGATGGGAATTTTGAGGTATCAAAAGACAGAGCCTGTTAAAAGAGACAAAAGGGCAGGTGAAAATCTTTGAAGTGTGGTGTCTAAGCTGCCTTTGGCTCTTGATGGAACTGCTGTCAGCATTCTGCCTGAAGGTGGGTCTCATCAGTCATGGGCGTAATCCTGGGGCCTTGGAGTGGGCACTGCTCCCTTTGGGATTGGGGAGAAGATGTAGGGGTGCCCATGCCTTGCAGCTAAGACTTTGGGTGCTCAGTCAAACCACAGATCTAGAAAAAGGTCAAGGAGGGGAAGTTGTCCTTTTTCTCCCCCCCCTCCACGAGGCTAAGGTTAGGGGTACAGGTGAAGGTCAACTACAAACTCCACCCATGGCAAAATCCAATTATAAACTCTAGCCTCAGTGAAATGCCATTAGAGCTTGGATTTGCTTTATTTGAGATGCAAACTGACAGTTTTGCCTGTGATGTATTTAGGAAGACATATCTATTAAAGATAGCCTAACAATGGGGGCACACTCAGATTTGCATTTTAATTCCTTTTCCCTCAGTGCTGATATGCAGCTTATCTTTCAAGAACAGGCTCCCATCAACCCTGATATAAGTTGCTTAAGAATAATGCTCATAATCTATTAGTTTAATCTGTTCACATGAGAAGGGGAAGAAAATTCATTGCGTGATGCAAAAGGTTTCAGGACCCATTTGGGTTTTTTTTTTCCTCCCTCTGCCAAAGATCCAATCCCCTCAAATTCTTCCCAATTTTTTGCTTATATTTCTCCTTCTGACGAAAGTAGTAACAGCTAAGGGAAGAGGCTGTGTCTTCTGCTTTGGCTCACACAGGCTTAAGTTCAAAAGTCTGACTCTCATACATATTGGTTATGCGCAATTTACTTAAGCCCAGTTTCATTATTTGTAACAAGTGTATATACAACCTTGAAAATGGGTTTTGATCATTACAGATTCTGGGTAAAAATTGCAAATCAGAGGACCTGTCCCATAATAATCAATACTTTTATCTTTTTGGAACTAGTATCTGCTGATATCTTTTTGTCTTTCTGAACCCTGAAACTCTGTATTTGTTTCCCTCATTCTCTGCCATTTCTGGGGGCAAGAGGAGTCCTTTATTTGCAGAGTTTATTAAATAGTGTTTGGGGAGGTGTTTAGTAGGAGAATCCTGTCTCACTTTGCTCAGTGTGCTGCATCTTCACTGGCTTTTTCACTCAGTTTTTCGACTCCCTCTCCCCTAGATTCTCTCTGGGGTTAGATGACCTAGATGTTTTCTGTATAGGAAAGATGGCTGGGCATCTTTGATACTAGGGAGTGAAGACTGGGGTAAAAGTCTGGATTTATTGAAGAGGCTGGGAGTCCCTGCCGCATGCCGCAGTATGGACTGAGAGCAGTGGGAAAGGTCTGCTGAGGTCATAATGGACTTCATATAAACCATGTTCATCATTTTATTATACTGTGTCATTCATTAAGCTACATTCTCCCTTGAAAATGGAGACAAGGGATGACCCCAGGCAGATTAGCAATGCCAAAGAAACCATTGATTCTGGGCCATGGTTGTAGGAAAATGTGACAATCGAGGCTGATCCTCAGCTGTAGAACATACAGGGTGATGGATAGAATTTGAATGCAAGGGTTGAACTCGACAAATGTCGAAGACTGCGTGAATGGACCACTAAGGGCTTCATGCCTTAGTATCATTGTGGTGAAAGATGAGAAGGTGCAGAGAGAGGATTCCAGAGTTAGAAGTCTTACAGGTGAGAGTTTGGAGGGCTCTTATCAGCAGGTGCCTGAGATGGAGTACTAAGCTGCTAGAACCAGAGTGTTAGGAAGGATATCATCATGCCGCGGAAGCCCATGAGATGATGAGGCCTGGTGCTAAAATCCCATGTTTGGCATTTGCCTCTTTCCCCCAACTCCCTTCCTAATATGAATCCCAAGAGAGCCACGGCATATCTTGCTGTTGCTCCACTGCCTATCCCAGTGTTCAGTATGCAATAAACCTATGGTGAGAAGCTCCTGAATGAGGCTTAATAAAGTCACCTAGGAATTACAGGGGCATGCCTTCCTGTGCATAGTAAGTATGAAGTGAACATTTGTTGACTGTGCTATGCATATCAAGGGAAAATTTTTAAAAAATAAAACAAATGCCCTAGTACCAGCACTGTGGTGCTGCTCACTGTGATGTAGAGCTCTCTCTTTCACTGTATATATGTACAAGAGATTAAAGAAAGAGGATGATTCTGTATATTCTTTTTTATAACCAGAGTGATTACACACATTGTGGACGCTTTTCATGCATTTAGGTTGATTCTAATTCTTTGCTTCCAAAGTGATTCAAGGCTTTATTTAGAGACCTGCCCCAATTATAACCTTGTACCACATCTACAAGTATGGTTTGGCAAGGCAGTAGCTCAGTAGGTCAGAGTTGGAAAAACCCATTGCTGACTTTTGGGTGGGATATTTTGTTAACTGACTTGTTTGACCACCAGTTAAATTTGGAGTGCTTCTGGAAATGTCTGCCATAAAACATAATGCTTGCCGCTTAGGAGCAAGAGTAAAATGGATGCCTTGATTTTTAGAAAGTCTCAGTGTGGTCTAGAGCATACGCAGCTGTGGAAATTCTGGAAAAGAGACCTTTGGAACAGTAGAGGAGCTGCATGCATTTTAGGATGAAAAGTAAAAATGACTAAGAAGCAAGGGGCGTGAGTAATTTGACCACCTTCATTGCTTGTAAAGAGCATCACACTGCATTGTGGATAAACTAGTTTGAAAACAAGGCTTTAGAGCCCATGAGCAAAGAGGACCTTTGTAGCCACATACAGGGAGGGTGACCCCTGCACAGCAGGGAGATGCATTGTCCTTGTTTTCTCTGTTGCTTCCACAGGAAGGAAGGAGAAGCAGGGATGAGTAAGGGAAACAAAGGAAGGTGAATTCTGAGGTCAGACCCCTGCTCCATATCCCATTCCACCAGTGTGTGCAAACTCAGGGGTCTGGAGTTGCAGAACCACAATTTCACAGCTTTCCTGTTCACCAAAAACCCAAAAAGCTCTTGTGGCAGCACCTGGGGCCACCCAACTTTGTTTTCTCTGGTATGGAGGCCCTTGTTATTAACTGCATAAAACGTAGTCAACCCTCCTAAGCCTGTTCGTTGTTCGTTGTGTTTTTTTGTTTTTTTTTTTAAGATTTTACTTATTTGAGGTTGGGGGGCTTGAGCTGGGGTAGGGGGCGGGGAGGGCAGAGGGAGAGGGAGAAGCAGGCTCCCCATGAGCAGGGAGCCTGATGCAGGTCTCAGTCCCAGGATCCTGAGATCATGACCTGAGCTGATGGCAGACACTTAGCTGAGCTACCCAGGTGTCCCCTGTCCTTTGATTTTTAAAATTAGGGTAATAGTGGTGCCTGGGTGGCCCAGTTGGCTGAGCCTTCGACCCTTGGTTTCAGCGGATCATGATCTCAGGGTCATGAGATGGAGCCCTCTTGGGCTCTGTGCTCAGTGGGCAGTCTGCTTGAGTTTCTCTCTCCCTTTCTCTCTGCCACTCCCACTCGAGCACTCTCTTTCTCTCAAATAAAGAAATAAATGTTTAAAAAAATAAAATCAGGGGGCGCCTGGGTGGCTCAATTGGTTAAGCATCTGCCTTCAGCACTGGTCATGATCGCAGGGTCCTGGGGTGGAGCCCTGCATATGCTTCCCTGCTCAGCGGGGAGCCTGCTTCTTCCTCTCCCTCTGCGCCTCCCTCTGCTTGTTTGCATGCATGTACTTCGTTTCTCTCTCAAATAAATAAATAAATAAATAAATAAAATCTTAAAAAAATAAAATCAAGATAGTGATATTGATAGGGTACTTCATTAGAATGTAAGCTCCATGAGAGCAGGGCATTTTTTTTTTTAATGGTATATTCACCTTTCATTGCTGTTGTAACAAATCACCACAGACCTGGTGGCTAAGACAACATAAACTTACTCTTTTACAGCTCTGTAGATCAGAAGCCCAAGATGGGTCTCACCAGGAGTCTGCAGGGTTGCTGTCCCTTCTGTAGGTCTTAGGGGAGAATCTATTTCTTGTCTTTTCCCGCTCCTGGAGGCCACCCACATTCCTTGACTTGTGGCTCCTTGGCTCCTTCCTCCATCTTCAAAGTCCGAGATATAACATCTCTCCATGCCTTTCCTTCACTAATCAGTTTCCTGCTGATCACAGCTGGGAAGAGTTCTCTGCTTTTAAGAATCCATGTGATTACACCGTGTGCATCTGGATAATCCAGGATGCTCTTCCCATTGCAAAGGCCTTAACTCACCGTCCCCTGCCCCAGCCCCCTACTCCCCAGGAGCCCAGACACAATTTATTGCTTTACAAAGAACATAGAATTCTGATCCAGCAGCAAAATAGCTGCTGGGTTGTTTCCTTTCCCACACAAGCTGCATTTCAAAGGCCTGACACTTGGAATTTACAAGTCCAGCCTTTGAGAGGAGTGCTTTACATAGCTGAAGATTTATATTATGTCATAAGCGAAGACAACATAGGGATTGCGTCCCCCTTAGTCCTTTGCCTTAGTCCTGGGGCCATGGAGGCCTGGGAGGAGCAAGTAAAAAACTTGCCCAGGATCACACACAGTGATAGGCGATGAGCCAGCCAGCCGTGGCAAAGGCCTTTCCTTAACTACAGCTGTAGAGCCCCATTTGAATAAATAATGTAACATATTCACAGATTCTAGAGGTTACAATGTGGACATTGTGAGGGGGGGCACATTATTCTGCCTACCATAACTCCCAATACTTAGAATAGTACCTGACATAAAGTAAACTCTCAAATATTTGTCAAAGGAATGAATGGTGAGTATTTAAAGATCAGATGTCTTTAAAGTGCATAGCAGGATATCCAGCACATGGAAGAGACTCTGGTCTCTGTGCATTTTTTACAGTCACACTCAGGCCCTCAAGGGGAAATTAACAACAACAGCAACAAAAAACTCAAAGAGCCCTCTTTCCCTGCTCACCAGTGAATGTTCTTTTTGGATGCTCTCTCCTTGGGGGTCAGATCTAGAGTTCCTTCTGGAGAAGAAGGAGACTGCTTTTTTTTGTTGTATGGAGTGGACCCATACTAGCCTTCACATCTGAGCCTGTTTTTTGTTTTTTGTTGTTGTGGTTATTGTTACTCTTGTTTATTTGTTTGTTTGTTTGTTGTTTTTATTAATTATATGCCCAAGGAAAGCTCTGCTTCATTTTTGAGTCATTAACCTTCCACTGAGTGATTGACAGGGATCCCTAAACCTAGAAGAGCTTTAAAAACATTGCAGATTCTTGATTTACACCTGTGGGCTCCCAAGATCATGACATTTTTATGTTATTATTTATTTTTTAAATTCACTTGAATCCATCAACCTGAAGTTGAGAACATCACAACAAGCTTCTGGAATGTTCTGGCTTGGTTTGAGCATCCATGAGCTGCTATCATCTTGTTGCTTTGCCTTGATTCTTTGGATTTGCTGATTTCTTGTTGGAGATCTAGCGGCACTAAAGATTAAAACTTCATTATCCCCACTGGTATGTCCCCTCAGAAAGCAAAATGTGTCATGTGTTAAGAATACAAAACGTACTGTCAGCTGTACGAACACTGGCATTGGAGGTCTGCTCTGACGCTTTATTTTCTTTAAGAAATTATTTGGAATGTCTGCCTCTAGGTCTTCTGGTAGATGAATGTGCTTGAGTGTGTGACCTAAGGTTTTATATCTTCTTTTCCATCTTTTTGGTTAAAATTTCAGACTGATGAGCCAAGCTCAGAGCCTCTGTGGGCCAATCTAAGGAAGTCTTTGAGAGTAGCTGGGTGGTAATCAATCCATTTTCCCATAGTCTAGCGATTAAAAGGAAGGCTCTAAGCCACGTGGCCAGGGTTAAAATCATGCATCCAGCATTTATGAGCTGTGTGACCTTGGGCAAGAAATTTAACTCATCTGTTCCTCAATTTCCTTCATCATAAAGTGGTAATACCAAGTATATCTATCTAATGGGATGGTTATAAAGATTAAATAAGTTAACACCATGTAAACCCTTAGAGCTATATTATACAAAGTAAGTGCTTGATAAAGGTTAGTATAATTCCACGACTACTACTAGTAGTCATAGGAGTAAGCAAATAGCCAGTACCTAACTATGAATAGTGTGCAGGGTAGCCATTGAAGTAAGAAAAAAAAGATCATCTCTTCTGAATAAATATTTTCCGTAATATGTCCCTAGGAACACATTGTCTGCAAAAGATGTTAATAGGAGTTCTGAGTTACAAGGTAGCACAGTCGTAAATATTTGGGAAACTTCTCCTCTTGGAGATTTATGATAAACATTAGTATTTTAACATTATAGGTTCTGCTGGAGCCTGGAGTAGAGAAGGTAATTTGACTTTGTTTAATCCAGTTTGTCCCAAATGTGTGTGAGCACAGAACCCTTGCTGAGGGTTGGTTTGTGTGTCTGCGCATGGGGGTCGGGGCTGGGAGGCTGGTGGTAAAGGTGGTTGTTACCGCTGTGCTTTGGTTGTTTGGAACACCTGTTAATCCCTCTAGGAACCGATGTTTCCTCTCTAGGGCACACTTTGGGGTAGTACTCACATTTAACGTGCATATGAGGGTCTGATTAAAATACAGATTCTGATCCAATAGGTCTGGGGTGAGGCCTATGATTCTGCGTTTCTAGCTAATTCCCTGGGGCTGCTGCTGCTGGCCTGCGGGCTGAACACTGAGTAAAGAGGCTTTTGGAAGTACTCTTGTGGTGACAAAAGGACCCATGGAGACCTTCAGGAATTTTCACAGTTAGACAACAGGGGCAGAGGATAGCCTATTAGAGGGGCTCACAGTCTAGACTGCACATTAGAATTACATGGAATAATTGGGGAAAGAAAACTCCCCCCGTGGGAATTCAGATTTAACATGTTGGGAGAGAGGGCCCCAGACATTGTGTTTTGTTTTGTTTTTTTCCCCCTCCACAACCTTTCCAAGTGAGTCTAATGAACAGCCAGTGTGAAGAACTGCTGGTTTAGTGGGTAGTGGGTTTTGTTTATTTCTGAAGTCCTGGCCTGGTTCTAAGTCCCGGCTCCAAATTAGCAAGTGACTTTTAGTATCTTAGTTCAATTTTCCATGTCTCCATTTCCCCATTTGTAAAAGGGGGCAATAATGGTATATGACCTCAGAGAGTCTTTGCAAGGATTAAGGGATATGTTTGTGAACTGAAAGCATGATTTCTAACACATGGTAAGAGCTCAATAAATGTTCATTGTAAAGACAATTACTGTAATCATTGTTACTGTTATTTGATAAACAGAGATTCTTAGGTCATTTTTAATTTTTTTAATCTGACAGAGATATTGCAATGGTTACAAGCTAAAAAGTAGATAAACATACATTTACTTTCTTAATAAATGGAGAACAGTGTTAAGGGTACTGTAATGGGAGAGCCCATTTTCAGCCTAAGCTTCCCCCAACAAGTATTCATTTAGGCTGTGATCTCTGTGAGAACAGGCAACCAACTGATTTGTGTGTGTGTGGGGGGGGGGGGGCACCAGTGCTGTTGTTTGCACCAAGTGGAGACATGTCAACTTAGGTCTGTACCCACTAGTTTATTTTAGTGGCTAGACATAATAAGACAATGATAATAAAGAACTGAGAAGTACCATGTTTTTCATTATTGTATTTTTATCCGGTGTTGGTTCCTTTTTTAATTATAGAAGTATACAGCTGAGTCTCATTCCTTATTTTTTATAAAATCAGCTGTGTCCCCTGCTCTTTTCCACTATTCCACTCATATACCATCTAAAATTACATAACTTTTTATTTTCCTACATGGTTTGGTTCCTTCTCCTCTTGTGCTCTACCCAACTTTCTACTTCCACTATGGTCTGTGATCCTTATCAGTCTACTTATGTAATTTCCAGTTTTCACCTTAATTGAGTCACCTTCACAGTGGACTATTGGTTTGTGATTTGGGCAACAGAAGATGTGGTCTGTATGTTTTTATCTCTTATAATAATTGTGTGAATAAGGGCTTAATAATTTTCAGATTGTTCCATAATGAATATACGTATATATTGTCTTCAAGGTCGATAGCTATCTTATAAAGTAGTGTACGGAAGTAGATTCCTATCCTATTTCTCCTTCTGGGAAAGGAGGAAAACAGTACCTGCTTCCCTCACTGCCATCCCACTAAGATATAAAGATGCTCGAGAGAACATTTGAAAGAACTTGACAGATGCCCTTGGAGAGAAAGTATTACTTTACTCACTGGTGTTTTGAATATCATGAGAGTTGGAATTACGAATGAGTACATCCGAGCACATAATCGGTTAAGGACACTTTCAAACTCATTGTGGACACTGCTCACAGGCAGAATTGATTGTGCGACTCCAATCACTAGAGCCATGGGGATATCAGACACAGCTACATCCATCTAATTCAGGAAGGACTTGAAATCACTCCTCATTTTCAGGGCTCAAAGGAAAACAGAGCCTTTTCACATTCACCCTGAAGATGGAGCCATTTAACATTTTGGATACTTTACGATTTTAAAATTAATAACTTTGAATTGTCTTTGTTTTGAGACACTAATGTTCTAGGATCTTCTTTTTCCCTTATATATGATTATTGTTCCCCCCCCCCCAAAAAAACAAACCAAAAAGAGTGTTAAAAATATTTGGTTATGGTCATGGCAATCTGGGCACCAGTCTGTGACCTTCCCCATATTTACGGAGGTCATTTTTCTTGTTTCCTTTTGTTCCCCCTATCTATGGATACAGGAAATTAAGTATTTAAGCATTTTCCAAATATCTTTCAAGTTCTCATCATTGATGACTGGCTGCAAATAAAAAGCATATTTTAAAAGCAATGTACAAGAAGGAATGCGTTTATTTCAGGTGCCGTTGTATTGGCCTTCAAGTTTGATTTGAATCTGGAATCTTTGAGTCAGGAGGGTCATAGGGGACATCTGATCTTCCTTCTTATGTGGTCCCTTACGACTCTTATTTATATACTTTTGTTAGTTGCTGTGGCTAGATTAAACTGTCTGTGATTAATTATATAATTCCCAAACCTAACCTTAATTGATCTCTTTAACAATGACTTGTCTTTTTCCACTTGTAAATGAAGGTAAAGTAGATCTAGGTTGGCATTTCCTATCATTAAGGATCCTTCAGTTCTCATAGTTGAGCATCTTCAAATGAAGAAGGTAATGCCTGCACCAAATTAAGGGTCAACATATTTCACTTAGAACATCAGTTGTCTGTATGAGGAAGGACAGAAGGAATGTAGATGCCAGGCCATCTGGAGATGGGTCGGACACAGGTGAAACATCATGATGCATGATAACAGCAGCACTGGAAGAGTAGCTGCCTTACTACAAGGAGGGTGGAAGTGGATAGAAACCTAGGAAGCCGTATACAGCAAGGTACCCTTAGAGCAACTGCTGGACAAATTATGGTTGTATTAGAAGAGAAGTGGGCACTGCATGGGGGTTTTTCCTCCTTTACCTATTCAGGACTGAGGTTCTCTGACTCTGTGATTATGATGCAGGGATTTTCTGCATCATAGTGGCACTTCCACTTACTTTCTGGGAGGATGGATCCCAGTTCCCTCTCTCATGTCACTTGTGCCTGCAGCTGGGGCCATTTGATCTTTTTAGGTAGCCTTCATCTTAGGAAGGACCAGTTCTAACCTTAGGAGATATGTTAAGAGACTCCATTTTGGAATCCTCTGATGCCTTGGATGTGGGCCATCTTTTAGGGGCCGAGCTCCAGCATCCACCTCATCTCACAGTCTGGAGCCTTGCCTTGGAGGCTTAGAGGCTGTGGTGTGTTGCCCACTGATTTATCAGTCCCATAGTCTGTATGGCAGCCGCAACCACAACTACCACCACCACAACTATTATTACTAATGCTGCCACTTCTTTCTCCTCCTCTTCCCCCATCTTCTCATATGATTATTGTTGTTATTATTGTTATTTTTAAATATGTATGTCTATGAAGCAAATTAACCCAAAGCTTAATGTGTCAAAAACAGAGACATTTATTAATGTTCGTAGTTTCTATGGTCAGGAATTAGAGAGCTGCCGAGTTGGGTTTCACAATTTTATATGATACCAGCTGCATCTTTTTTGTAGATGCCCTTTTACCCTTCTATTCCTAGACTGTTGAGTTTTCCTAATCATGAAAGGATCTTGGCTTTCGTCAAATTCTTTGTTGAATCTATTGAGATGCTCACGTCATGTTGTCTTTCATTCTGTTATTGTCACATATTACATTGACAGATTTTCATATGTCATGGTTGAAAATTCTTTTTATGTGTTGCTGGATTTGGTTTGCTAATGTCTTGAGAATTTATTGCATCTATATTTATAATGGATATTATATTTGTCTTGTGATATTTTTGTCCAGTTCTGATGTCAGGGTAATATTGACCTCACTAAATGAGTTTGGATGTATTAGCTACTCTTCCATTCTTTCAGAAGAGATTTAAAAGGGTGGTTAATTCTTTGAAATTTTGGTACAAATCACCAGCAAAGCCATCTGGTCCTGTGGTTTTTTTTGTTTTTGTTTTTGTTTTTGTTTTTTGGTGGGAAGTTTTTTGTTCACTGATTCAATTTCTGAACTTGGTATAGGTCTGTTCAGATTTTCTCTTTCTTGATTTTTGTAGTCTGTATTTTTTGAGGAATTATTTCCTTTTATCTTGGTTATCTAATTTTTTTAAAAACAACAACAACAACATGCAGTTGCCCGTAGTATTCCTATATCCCCTTTTATTTTATTCTTACTTTCTGTTTTGAATTCGTCATTTGTATACTTTGATTCTTTTTTTAAAAAATATTTTATTTTATTTATTTGACACAGAGAGAGAGATTACAAGTAGGCAGAGAGGCAGGCAGACAGAGAGGGGAAGCAGGGTCCCTGCTGAGTGGAGAGCCTGATGCGGGGCTCAATCCCAGGACCCCGAGATCGTGACCTGAGCTGAAGGCAGAGGCTTAACCCACTGAGCCACCCAGGTGCCCTGGATACTTTGATTCTTAATGTGATTTTTTCCCCTCATTTCTTTGACCATACTTATAATAATGTTTAGAGGGGTGCCTAGGTGGCTCAGTCAGTTGAGTGTCTAACTGCTGGTTTTGGCTCAGGTCATGATCTCAGGTGTGAGACTGAGCTCTGTGACTGGCTTTGCGCTCAGCAGGGAGTCTGCTTGAGATCGCCTCTCTCCATCTCCTTCTGCCCCTCCCCAGCTCATGAGCTTGCTCTCTTGCTTACTGTCTGTCTCTCAAATAAATAAATAAATCTTTTTTAAAAAAATAGTAATGTTTTGAGGCCTTTTTCAGCTAAATCCCACATCTGGTGATGCTCACAGATAGTGTCTATTGACTGCTTTTTCCTTGAGTACTGGTCACAATTTCTTATTCTTTACATGTCTCATAATTTTTTTCTTGGAAAATAGATATTTAGATATCAATGTAGCAACTCTGGTGTCCCCCAAATAGTAATTGTTCTTGCTGTTTTTGTTGTTTGTTTCTTTGTTTATAAACTTGTCTGGGCTAAAGCTGTGAAATCTGTTTCCCCCTGGTATGTGGCCACTGATGTCTTTGTTCATTTCTTGTTTTTGTTGTTGCTATTGTTCTGCTTCTTTTGTTTTAAACCTTGATTCCTAAGGGCTTTCTCCATTGTCTCTGTAGCTTAACAGCCGGCCAAAAATTGAACTAAGGCTGTGTTTCAGCACCTTAAGCAATAAGAAGTCTACTGTCCTCTGTTCATAGGTCTGTGTGGGGAAGTGTATCTAGGTTCAGGTCATTTTCAAGTCTTCCCAAGTATTTACATTCTGCTGGGCCCTTTTACATTGCCACTTTATTGGCACACTGCCTCAAGATCAATCAGGAATGTTTGGATAGCATAGGCCTTCTCCAGGCTTCAGTGAACTGTACATGGTCTCAATTTGGAATATACCTGCCCCAACCACAACCTCAGGCCATTTATGCTATTGGCTTTCCCTAGTGATGCTGCTGGATTTAGTTACTGTTCTCCATTTCACATCAAGTGAGCCCTTTTTGACCGTGGCAGTAATGCTGCCAGTACTCACAGCCTGCCCCAACCAGGCAGAGACTTCATACTAACTGGGGATGGGAGCAGCCCCATCTAGAACACCAAAGATTCCCATTGTTACTACCTGAAGCCCAGTAGTTTTTCAGATAAATACTTCTCAGGTTGTTGACTTTGGTTAATTTTGAGAGTGTTGAAATACTGTTTAGTGGTGGTTTGGTCAATTTTGTCTGGCTTTATAGTTACTTTTTTTGGAAAAAGGATTTGCTGGCCTCCTCACAGAGCCATAGCTGGTAGTTCTGACAATTTTAATGTGCATTTGCATCCTGTAATCCAGCAAAGGGCACAGCATACTGGAAAATCTTATTTAAAAATAGTAGTTATAGTTTGTAACTATATTTATTCTTGTGAGAAAGACAAATCCCTACGTGTTGATGTGAGAGGTCTCATTTTGGGACCATCTGGGATTTTCCTTAAAGTTTTCCCAGTATACTTGTTAGGAGGTGGGACCTTTGGGAGGAGCTTACGTCATGAGGGTGGAGGTCTCCTGAATGGGATTGGTGTTCTTATAAAAGAGACCTGAGAAATCTCCTTTGAGCCTCTCCACCCTGTGAGGTCACAGTGAGAAGAAGGTTATCAGTAAGGAAGCAGGTTCTCACCAGACCCTACATCCAATCTGATCTTGGACTAGTTAGTCTCCAGAACCATGAGAAATGAATTTCTATTGTTTATAAGCTACATAGTTCATGGTATTTTTGTTATAGCAACCTAGAAGGACTAAGACAGTAGACCACACTAGCTGTATTTAATCAACCCACAAATAACTTGGGGCGTCACATAATTAAGATTTATGCCTTGCTGTCATTGTGGTCTGATGAAAACTGCGTTTTTCCCTGTGTCTAGGCTTCTTCTAGCTGTGACTTGACCATCTTGGAATGCTTTTGGTTCAGGCCTCATGGATAGGGAGAGAGAACTTGGGAATTACGTGGAATGTTTCCTGGAAATACTTTATACCATCTCTAATCACACTGCATTGGCTAGAGCTGTCACATGGTCCTGTGGGGACACAAAGGAGCCTGGGAAATGTGGTCTTTCCATGTGCCAAGGAAGACCATGAAAATATTTAATGAATAGGGAGTGTTGCATTTCTACTCTCACTTTTTGGAGGTCCTCTTACAGTTAGCATCCTTATTCTGTGGAAAGGAAAACTGGGACACAGAGATGGTGAATAACTTGCCCAAGATGTGTTCTTCTAAGTATGCTATTGGAGGATTAGATACTGGAAATAGTATTTATTGACTTCTAATCCAGTGTTGGTTTTGTTTTTTTCAACTTTACCCTTCTACTTTTACAAAGCATCATTTTTAATTGACATAGATTAAGATACAACAAAATAATTTTAGAAAAATTAGAAAGATCTACTTATAATTCCACCAACCAGTTCTGATTATTTTTACTGTATGCATGTTCTTTATGGATATATGTTACATGTTCAAGTGGTTATATGCATTTTTAAAAAGATTTTATTTATTTATTTGACAGAGAGAGATCACAAGTAGGTAGAGAGGGAGGCAGAGAGAGAGAGAGAGAGAGAGAGAGAGATAGAGGGAAGCAGGCTCTCCACTGAGCAGAGAGCCCGATGCGGGGCTCGATCCCAGGACCCTGAGATCAGAAATGAGCTGAAGGCAGAAGCTTAACTCACTGTCACCCAGGTGTCCAGTTATATGAATTTTTTATGCATTTTTAAAAATTCTGTTTTTCAACATATAAACATTATTCACAAGTCTGCCCTTTTCTAATTATTTTGATTCTTATATAGCATTTTACTGAGTGGATCTAATATTTACTCAGCCATTCTCCTATTACCAAATGTGTAAGTTGTTTCAACTCATTTAAACCTATATACCTCAGTGTGATTTAACCATTACTTTAAAATAGTATTTATTGTAATAAAGGCTAATTAGGTTGAATATTCTGACTATCTCTGAACATTTAGGAAAGCTCATAGTTAAAAGGTATAGCCTTTAACTTATTTCTTTTATGTTGCTTACTGAAACGTGTGCATGTAGTGAAGCTCTATTTTTATATAATTCTTTTTTTAATGAAATATTTAGCTTTTGAAAAAAAATAAATTCTAAAAAAGATTTGAATGAACCTCTTAATATAGTTTATTGTCAATGTAATATAATAGTTCATTGAAATTTGTTCATACTAATTTATTAGTGAGGGATGGAGGAAGAAAGGAAACTCAGAAGTGTCAGATTATATATATTAATTCACTGACTAATATTGTTGAGCACTCCCTAAATTCCTGGCAATCTTTTAGAAACTGAAGATATATCATGAGAAATGAAAACAAAAAACAAATTTCTTTTCCTCAAGAAACTTATGGTGTACTAAGGGTGGGGAGAATATGGGAAACACAGACTTACATATAAACAAATGACATATAATGTCATTACATTGAAGAAAAACAAAACAAGGCAATGAGAATAGAATGTGATAGACATTTGGCTGGATATTGCTTGTTGTGTTCACAGTGAAGAGGTTGGTGTGACCGGAGTGGGGGCAATGAGAGACACAAGAATAGTACTATATGACATCAGAGAATTCGTGGGGGGCTACATACTTTGGTATGTACCTAGGATTTTTCTTTGAGCAAAGTAGGAAGCTATTGGAGGATACAGAGCAGAGGGACAGCATGACATGCACATTTTAAAGATATACTCCATCTGTTGGATGGAGAATACATGTGGAACAAGGTAGAAGCAGGGAGTTCAGTGTTGGGGGTAAGGAGCATTATTAAAATCATCCAGGTGAGAGATGACCAGGTTGGTAGAAATGCAGGTGTGAGAAATGGCCAGAGTTTGCATATATTTCAAAAGAAGATACAGCATGATTAGGTAGGGAACTCTGGGAGGTGCAAAAGAGAGGAGTCAGTGGTTTCTACAGGTATTTTATCCTGACAGTTTGGAAATGGAAGCACTATTTATTTCCAAGATGGATTGCAAAAGGAGCAGATTTTCATGGAGGGGAAGAAGGAAGGAGAGAGAGTGAATTCAAGAAGAGGGAAGAATTGTGAGTTCATGCTTGGACATACTCAGCATGAGACCTTGATTGATTTTCAAGGAGAGATGTCAAGAAAACTGTTGGTTCTTTGAGTCTGGAGAACAAGGAAGAGGTTTGGCATGGAATGCAAATTTGGGATTCTCCATCTTATAGATCGTATTTGATGCCTTTAGACAGGACAAGATCACACCCCATCACCATGTGCACATGTCATAATATATGCAACATTAAAAAAATATATATTTCTCCTGTGACTCCACTTCCCCTCCATCTGCCACCCTGTTTCTCTTTTCTCTGATCTCCTTTGCACAAAACTCCAAAATAAAATGTGTCTATATTTGCTATCATTTTTTTCTCCTTCTATTCTCTCTTGAATTCATTCCAACAAGGCTTCCCTCCTGCCTACCTTCTGGGTGATCTTATCCTGTCACAAGGCACTCAATACTGACAATAAGCTGATTATCTCCATTTTACAATGAAGAAACTGAAGTTCAGAGAGGTTAAGGCCACTTGAGTATTCAACAGCAGAACTTAAACCATAGCCTTGCTTTACTGTCTGCAGCCTGCCTCTTTCCATTGTGTACTTCTTGACCAGACAGCATAGTGTTTGCAAACAGCGTCTTGGAAGGAGATCGGCTTCATTGCCACTTTGCACCGAACGTGTAACAATTTCCTCATAATTCTCTAAATATAATACAGTATCTCACCCCCAGTCAATGTATGGGTTTAAATTGTTTATGCCTACTTCCTTGTAAGAAATAAAACTTTTAGACAGACTGTGGGCTTGATACTGTGCTTTATTTTAAAGCATTGTAATTTTATAGAAATCATTTAATCTTTTAAAAACATATGATACTGATGTGGTTGGTGAACGTGAGTAGAGGGGGCAGGAAGAAGTTTGGGTCTTCTTTCCCTTTTTTTTTTTAAATTTAAGCTTTTTTATTTAAACGTATAATGTAACCCCACCACCCTCTCCCAACCCCTCTCCCCCACCCCCCTCAGTTTGTTTTATGACATTAAGAGTCTCTTTTGGTTGGTCTCCCTCCCGATCGGGTCTTCTTTCCTTGACATCCTAAACAGAGGGGAAGACATGTGCCTTTCAGAGAAGGGCGACAGGATTTATCTTCCTCAGAGCTATGGACAGACAGACCCACATCTTTATGGCCTAAATAGTTGTGACTTAAAGTCGATCTTGTATTGCTCTGGCATTATTATTTCTCTGTCTTCCTTGGATATTTGTTCCCTGCAGTAGAAGTAGGAAGATCTCCCAGGGGACTTGAACAATATTTATTCTGACATGATCGTATCTTTGTATACACTCATTTGGGCTGAGATCTTAGAGACAGGACAGAATAATACCTTAGAAACCAAATGTGGTGAAATGCTTTTAATCGTTCATCAGTTCCTCATGGCAGGTCTAAAATCTATTCTTTTCTAGATTAATTCATTCAAAAATACACTGAGTGGTAGCTTAGGATTAGAGAATGATTTTAGGCGATAATTTGTTTACCAAAGGAATTTGAACTGAGTTTGAGGACGGAGAGTGTATGAATTGTCAGGAACCTAGAGGCAGGGACTGTTACATGCAGAGGCATGAATGCAAGAACAAAGCCATTGTCCATACAGGACATAAAGATACTTACTCAGTTGACGAGAAGACTGCCCAAAGAGATACTGAGGATAGAGAAGATTGTGGTAGAGAGAATGAGTAGAGGATTGTGAGGTCCCAGAGCAGAACTGGAGCGTGGAGAGAGGGAGCTTATTGTAGACCATGTCATAGGCTACATTTGGATGGGTTATGAATCAGTGAGAGGAGAGACTGGGCTCAGGAAGCATGATGGAAGCTGACATAGTGATGGCTGTGACTGGAGGTGATGCCGACCTGGTCTAGAGAAGAGGGCCAATGAGCATGGCACTCTTGGTGCTGCTGAGGAGTGAAAGGGAGATGGGGGAATAGGTCAGTCTTCTGAGTGCTTGATCGTAGGTTATAGCACAGTACCCCAGTGAAGATGGGGGTAGCACTGGTGTGCAGCAGGCCCTGAGTTGGGGAAATCTAGTCTTCAATACTGAAATGATTCACAGTCCGGGCTAGTCATTCGATGTGCTCGCATCTTACTTTCTCATTTATTAGGTAACACAAGTGAACTACATTGACTTAATATCCATCTGGCATGTTTTTTTTTTTTTTTTAAGATTTTATTTATTTATTTATTTGACAGACAGAGATCACAGGTAGGCAGAGAGTCAGCAGAGAGAGAGAGAGAGGGAAGCAGACTCCCTGCCGAGCAGAGAACCTGATGCGGGGCTCAATCCCAGGACCCTGGGATCATGACCTGAGCCGATGGCACAGGCTTGAACCCACTGAGCCACCCAGGCGCCCCATCTGGCATGTTTTTGAGTATCAGTTTTTGTGGACCAGGTAGAGAGGATATAGTGGTACACCAGAAACTCCTTTACAATAGATTGACAATAAAAAGCCATTCTCATGCTTTGCCCTGAGCGCCTGGGTGGGGACAACACAGGATGCCATGGGACTACCTAAGGAAGGTCAAGAAAAACATTCTGCCATCCTGAGGGAGTAACTCAGGATGGGAGTAGGAATTTTAGTGGGGAGAAGAGTTAGTTCAGGCAGTATGAGGAAGAAGGAAGAGTAGAACAGTGGAGTGGGCTAAGTGCTGGTTTGAACAGAGGCCCACGTGTGAGCAAGCAGAGACACTGGACAAGGGCCCATACGGGAATGAAAGAGGTGTAGGCGGAGAAGGAAAAGGCAGCAGTCACACCGCCCAGCATCTCCTCCACCATCTAAATGGTGGGAACTTTGGGCATAATTGTCAACAAAGGGATAACTTGATCCCACATGCACTGTAAGATTCCTCTGCTTCGTTGTGGAAAACAGATTGGAGGAGACCAAGTGAGAACCAAATGTACCAGTTCGGAGATGTTTATGTGAATCCAGGCTAGAGATCAGGACACAGGTAGTACCAGTGGGAACTGAGAAAATAGATAGATTTAATTCATATTTAGGAAGTAAAATATATTTTGCTTGGTGACTACTGTGGGTATGATGGCAAGATGGGCAACAGTAGAAGTAGGGGAAGGTGAGGGGATGTCTAGATGACATTAACACATCTTTGGCACGTGGAACTCAGCTTCCCTCTTGGGATCTGGTACTTCTTAGAATGTTACTAATAGGGACGCCTGGGTGGCTCAGTGGGTTAAGCCGCTGCCTTTAGCTCGGGTCATGATCCCAGGGTCCTGGGATTGAGTCCCGCATCAGGCTCTCTGCTCCGCGGGGAGCCTGCTTCTCCCCTCCCCTCTCTGCCTGCTTGTGTGATCTCTGTCTGTCAAATAAATAAATAAAATTAAAAAAAAAAAAAGAATGTTACTAATATTAAGGATTTTTTTTAAAAGATTTTATTTATTTATTTGACAGAGAGAGATCACAAGCAGGCAGAGAGGCAGGCAGAGAGAGAGAGGAGGCTCTGCTAGCAGACTCCCTGCTGAGCAGAGAGCCCGATGTGGGGCTCAATCCCAGGACCCTGAGATCATGACCTGAGCCGAAGGCAGAGGCTTTAACCCACTGAGCCACCCAGGCACCCCAATATTAAGGATTTTGCCTGTGTGTGTGTGTTAAATTTGAACTATTCTCATTACGCCATAGAAAATCTTCCAGCACATATGTGCTTATAATATACATATACGTATGTATATATATACACGCGTGTGTGTGTGTATATATATATATATATACTTGTATCTCACATACACTCACAAATTCACATCTGGAATGAAATACACCAAAACATTAACAGTGGTTATCTCAAGGATGCAGACTGTGGGTGATTTATTTTCTATGCTTCTCTATTTGTCTAATTTTCTACCACGAGAAAGTTTTTCCTCCCTAAGACCAAGAAACAATTAAAGGTTTGAGGAGAAATGTATCTGCCACTATTGATTTTGTTTTAACAAAAAATGGTGGCTAAACCCAAAATACAGTCTTTATAAACCTGGCTGGCAATTCCTTCCCTGATGTTATTGTCTATTTCAGACAAAGAAAAGAGTTGTATGATCCCAAAACCTTCAGCTGTGAGGAAAACAAAATGAAGATCAATATATTTTGTCCCTGCTTATATTTCCCGCTAACTCCTTGTTTCCTGGCTATCAGAGTGCTATCAACTTCAGTAACTAAATTGAAAACTATAGAGCTGTGAACAAAGAAATCTTGGAAATAATGAGACTACCCTGCATGTAGTGGAGGAAAAGTATATATAAGGGGTATATTGTGGTGTGCCTGCATCATTCTTATCTTTAAAATGCAAATCAAAATGCAGACTTTCCTAATACTGAGACTTGAAGCACATACAACTCACTTTTTTTTTTTTGCCAAATATATAAATTTCATATTGCCAAAATATTATTGGGCCAAGAGAGCCATTTGATTTTCTTTTACTAAGGGATCTGGAATAAAAGAGATTGAGAGGAAGTTTGGTGAGCCAAAACCAAATGAGACCCCCAAGCACAATGCAAAACAAAGCTAGTCAATCCTGAAACATTTTAACCCGTTTATTTATCTAACCCAGCATGGACCTTGGCACACATATTAAGAGTCTTCCATGTTCTGTGTGGTTTTTGATGACTTCCAAGAACTACCTGTGACAGTCTGCACCACGGAATGGTTCCATTTTCCATCTGTTGTCATGCAATTGTTTTGTTTACCAGCAGCTGTCAGATGGGTATTATAATGAATGCTTTTGTAGCAAATGTTATAAAACCAAATATAACAAGTGTTTGGGATGAAGCTGATAGCACAGGTGGATACAGAGTGACTACAAAGAGACTGGAAATGGGGCTTTCTCATCTGAATCAGGAAACCATGCATTGAGAGGTGTCTCATGCGCTGGTTCACAAGTGCCTAATTCTGCCAACTCAAAATAAACTTCTCAGTTGTTCATGCAGTGTTGCCCACATCGTTGGTTACAGGGTGCTCTTTGGTTGCTCAAAGTCATTGTGACTTTGCCTTTTCAGAGGCATTATGCTCATCCATTAACTAGGTATGGTCCTATGTTCATGGGCAAACATACCACTTTTTACATGTGTTAAAAAGCTGGCCCCTGCATCACCTTGTTCTGGCCCCAGAGTCTGCTATGGGGCTTAGGAAGGTGAGCATTAATAATCATCTCCTAGCTGCGTTCTGATGCCTCTGTGGCAAGACCACACTTTGAGGACTCCTTGCCTTAGCGTGAGTGCTCTCTGCTCTCCTTCCATTGCTTATTTTTGAGTTGCCCACAGGGACAGGACAGTGAGCACAGTCAATTCACTCAACCACCACTTCCAAACTATCCCTGCTCTCCTCACCAGTAGAAGGGTGTGTTTGGACTCCAAGGGAGAGGGATCAAGCAAACAGAAAGGCATGTGGTAGTACTGGTGATTCTTGTCTCCTTACACCCAGGACTCAGGGGCCATCAATCTACCTGCACCCACCATGCTTGCTGGAAGCTGGGAGGTGGTTGAGGTATCAAGGCCCTCAAAACCATAGGGATGGGGTTGGCCTCCTTACTCCAGTTGCTGGGGATATTGTAAGCTGTGACCTGGTTCCAATAGACGTGGGCCACAAAGGATGATGTGTTGCAATTTTGGGGGAGACATTAAAAAAATGTTTAAAGTTTTCTCTACACCCTATGTGGGGTTCTAACTCACAACCCTGAAATCAAGAGTTACCTGCTCTACCAGCTGAACCAGCCACGCGCCCCAGCGAGTTGCATTTATTTGAGGCCTCATTTCCCCATTTCCCAGGATTTTGTCTCTCTGGTTGTTGTTAAGAAAATCTCATTCCTAGAGTTCATGCATTCCACCAATAAACTGGTATATATACCATACTCCTTTTTTTCCTGTGAAATGAAAGAGAAATATTTTGTGAGTTGCTAGCTATATATGTATGTGTCTGTGTATATGTGTACTTTTATTATTATTATTATTATTTGCTCAAACTCAAAGGAGGGAGTGGAAACCATAACAACAAGTCTAGTGCATGGGTCTGTTTTTTTCTTTGCACCCTGGGCCCAAAATATGTGTTTGTGAAATCCTCGATGAATACTCCAGGGCTTCAAATTCTGGAGATGTTGAGTGAGTAAATGAATGCATGGACAGTCATTTGGATGAATCTGTTTTGCTTAGATGTCTCAATTTGGTAACCTTGAGTTCACAAAGTTAGTATACCCAAATGAACACTGAAGAGTACTGCTCAATGTATGTACTGTACCGCATAGTTCCTGTAATGTAGACACCATACAGGGTACAGGACCAACAGGTAACTGCAGTGTTAGGTTTGTAGGCCCTGGAGTCCTGGTGCTTGTGTTTGAGTCCTGGCTTCATGCACTTGACTATGAGACCTGCAACAAATGCTTTAATTTTCTAAGGGTGATAATAGGACCTACCCCATTGGGTTGTCCTGAAGTTTAAATGAGAAAAACCTATGTAAAGCTGTCAGCACTGTGCCTGTAACATATAAACACGTGATGAATGATCAATGGTATTACAATTATTCTTATGTGCCTAACATTTTGCCTTTGGGGAACACACACCTGTCAATTTCCCCTACCAAAGATGTGCCTTGACTTCGTTGTTGTTGGTCCTACCCTCAAAATTATTCAGCCATGTGCCATAAGGCATATTGCACAAAATATGGTGCTCAGAATATCATGGCTTATATATTTTATCTTGCTGGCAAGGATTCTAAAAGGTTTAAAGCTTAAATTAGAGCGCACATGTACACTGAGTTGGGAGAAGGCGCCATATGCCTCTCCATCTTGTGTGTGGTATGACTGGAAGCCAGAGGGAATGACAACACACTAGTGGCTCCAGCCAAAACTTGAGCCAGCAGCCTAAATCCAGATCAGGCAACATCTCTGGCTCTCCTAGTTCTGTTGGTTTATGCATTTGACCTTGACAGCCAAGGTCTGAGCAGTTCCCCTTTGCTTTCTGTCATTAATCAGTCCTCGAGCATCTTCTAAACAGACAGCTTGGTTCGGTTGAATAATGTGCCTGTGTTTTCTCATCTGATATAAGCATGAGTTAAACTGGAGTCACCTCCACTGGTGAACTTGGATATCAGGCTAGGGCAGGATTTTCAAGTGGAGTCTTACCTGAAAATATCTTCCTAATTGGCTGTTAATGTGGTCCTCTTGCTTCCACGGTGCCTGCAATTATGATAACCTACTGTTTCAAGTTTTCTGTTAGAGAGGAAATTGCTACTGGAGGAGGGGAAGGGATGGCATTTACTTACAGTGGCAGGTGAGGCCAGATTTGGACTTTGAGTCACTCTTGAGAATTTGAAGGTGGCACATAGCACTGCATCCCAGGAAGCATATCATGGTAGCAGATATTAACCATGCCCCCCTTTGTGATTGCCATGCATTTTTAAAGTTATAAATGTACCATGTAGTGCATACTTTATAGGATAGGAAAAAAACTCACATTGTATAGAAAAACACATAGTTGCTAGAAATATGGGTAAGAGAACAAGAATCATCTGTAATATTTTGCATGGTTCAAAATACAATTTCTGATGCCTTTTACAGTGCTTTAGAGTTTTTAAAGATGTTTTTATTTAACAAACTGGAAACTCATGCCAGATAGTTTTCATGTCTTACTAAAATTCTTATGGAAATTCATGACAGAGCTTTTCCTGGAATGCAGATATCCTAACTCTTGGTTCTGAGAATTTTCCACTAGATCAATATAACCTCCTAACAGAAAGATTGTGATTTAAGGAGAGAAGAATCATCTTTTGTAATTAAGCCACCGCTAAGCTGACATAGTAACAAAGGAATTAGTCTCAGACTTGGAATTCTGCAAATAGTTTTTCAGACAGAATGATGTTAAACAGCATCCAGGGAGTTGAAGAAGAGGCAGGGGATGATGCCATTTAGATTACTTCTGGGCTTGTTTTTTAGCACTGAAGAATTCTGTGTTGCATCCTATTCCCTCCCCTCTAGCAGTCAGTCAGCCTCTATGTTTTCTTCCCCACTGCAGTTGAGGTTAGAGGACGTAAGTGCTAATAATACAGTGAGATTTTCCCAGAACACTTCTTAGGACCAGTCTTTGGGTTTTGGGAAAACATTCTACTCCATTAACTGTGGGATGGTGTGCACTTACCTGTGTCATTGTGGGTTGGAGATGGGCTTGGCATTTCGTCCTCTGGAGTAACAGCCAGTAAGATGAGTAATATTATTCTTAGTTCTAGTTTAATTTTTCTTTCTTGTCTTTATTTCAGCTCTTCCTCCTCTCTCATTTCTTCCTTCTTCTCTCCCTCCTTTTCTCTCTTTCCTTCTCTTTCTCTCTAATACACACATGCATATTCACACACACTTTTACCTATCCAGTAAGTTAAAATAAAACATACCAATGTTTAATGAGGACTGCTACTGAACACTTTCTTATAACTGATAATAGATGCTCTCTGGTCCCCAAAACACAGAGATGTGGTAATGGAGAACCAAATTCGTATCTTGACTCGATCATGTACCAACTGGGTATGTGCTCTAGACTTTGTTTTGTAATATATACATTGGGAATGATAACAATATCTTTCTAATAAGATTGCTAGAATGATTAACTTAGATTATATATAGGAATTGTTTAGCACAGGGACTGATGGATTAAAAGCTTTGAGTGATCATTGTTAACAGAAATCATTTTCATTGGATTCCATCTCATAAGGATGCAGGACTAGAGCTAATATCTCATAAGAGACTGGCAATCTTTAAACAATATTTCCTACTTAAACTGAATTAAAGGTCTTAACTTGGTGCACTGGAACTGGTAGCCAGGAAACATTCCATTTATCTGATGGTGTGAAATTTTTGTTTATTTTTGTTCTATGAGAAAATATATAATTAAAGCCATTTTTATTTACTTTCTTAAGATTCATTTCTAGTTCATTAATGGATTTAATGATTTCAATCCTGATGAGTCCTCTTGGTGAGGCAATTGGCCCACTCTATCTTCTTACCTCTTCTTAGAAGAAAACTCCATCCAAGGCTTCAGCAGGTTTCTCAATAGATTGTAGATCCCTTCACTGGCAACAGCTGATTTGACTGGGGGAGACATGAGTAGGGTTGGCCAATCAGATGATCTCTTCCTAGAAGTTAAGAATTTTGACACAGCCCAGTGGTCATATACTCTTAAAAAAAATAGTGACAAAGGTAATGGGAAATGGATCCTAGGAAGAGGGGCTACCTAAGATCAGGAGGGAAGACAGACATCACTATTTACTGGCTTGAACAAGTCTCTTAATCCAGAGAACCTCAATATTGTCGTTTGCAAAGCAAGAGTAGTAACAGGGGCTAACTTAAGAAAATGAAGAATGAACATGCTGAGGCAGGTGAAATATTCAGCAATGACTTTAACACACTAAGTGTTAAAACATTTTGAATTGTATTCAGCCCTTAACCAACCACTATCTGGTTGTTAACTGACTCTTATGGTAAAACCACCCCTGCCTTTGGGCAATTTGAAATGTTTCCTTCCCTTCCCTAACATATAATGCATCATTTGTTTCAGGGGTACAGGCCTGTGAATCATCAGTCTTACACCATTCACAGCACTCACCATAGCACATACCCTCACCAATGTCCATCACCCAGTCACCCCATCCCTCCTCCCAGCAACCTTCAGTTTGTTTCTTGAGATTAAGAGTCTCTTATGGTTTGTCTCCCTCCCCTGTCCCATTGAAATGTTTTCTTTTTTATCCTATCTGGTTTGATACTGCAGATTGTGTCTTTCTTCTCAAAGCTCAGTCCTCCTTTGATTGCCTAGTACACTTTCCACCTCTTTGTTTTTGTGGATTTTGTTTGATTTCTCCACTCTATGCTTACCTAAGCGAAGTTGCTCTCCAAGGTCCTGACCTGTCTCTGGTTCCATCTGTTTCCTCATCGCCACCAGCTCCCATTTGTTGAGCACATACTTGGCCCTGGCACTGTATTGAATGCTTTGCATACATTCTCACTTAACACCCCAAACAGCTATATGAAGTAGGCATCATTGTTCCCTTCCTCAGATGAGGAAACTGACTCTCAGAAGAATTGACTAAGCCATGTAAGGTAATGTAGCTGTGTAAGGGAAAGATCAGGAATTTGCACCCAGGATTCCAAAGCTCATACTTCATTACCATTGCACTAAAGGAAGCCACATGTTAGGTTTTTTGTCTCTTGTAAGTTACTAGCTGTGTTATTTTGAGTAAATGACCTAATGTGGCCTCAATTCCATAATCTATAAAATCAGCACAATAATACCAATCTTTCAGTTGTGTGTGTGTGTGACTCAATTTATGTAAAGCATTTAGCATGTAGCGTGGAACACAGAATACAATAAGTCCAGGCTGTTATTAATAACAAGTAATTAGTTTTCCATTCTAAAAGATTTCATTTTGGATTCATGAATGTGACTTTAAAAACTGAACCTACCCCCAAATTTGAATTATTGCCTAACTAGATCCATGAAACTGGAAATAGAGAAATAACACACACTTCTAGCAATATCAACATTATTATTTTCATTTTTTTCCTGATGCTGTCATCTTGTTATTTGTGCCATTTCTTAGAATAATAGAATTTATTCAGGCAATTTATCCTTAATACAAGTGATATAAATGGGACTATGCAGTGCTTATATATCATGCTAATAATGTCTGGTTCATCCTTTTTTTCTCTCTCTTTACAAATGGAGACATTGATTTCCTACCCCATCCTGTCTTTTATTGCATTTTCTGCATTGAGGTCATTTCTGTTTACCAACTACACTGGATTCCAAAAGCTGAAATGATGTTTAACACTGTCCAACAACATTTTTTAAAGCATCTACCATGTGCTTTCTTTAGCACTGTATATACTGGACTGGAGTGAAGGAGGAGAAAAAAATAAATTTACTCTCTCCAGCTATACGTTAAATCTGTTAGTTAAAAATATACACCTGCCCAGTGATTTAAAGACAAACTTGGACCTTTATATTGGGAGCTTCTGAAACAGTGTTAGTTATATGTATACATGTTAAAATATGTGGACACTACTCATAGTCTCTCTCTCTCTCTCACATTTTTAAATTTTTTTTACTTTACACTCTCTAGGTGATGCCTTTCAATCTATTTTTTTTTGCTTTTGTTTGTTTATTTGTTTATTTTTAGAGAGGGAGACAAAGATAGAGGGGGAGGGGGTGGGAAAGAGGGAAAGAAAGAAACTTAAGCAAGCTCTGCCACTTAACCATGGAGTCCAACACGCGCTCTATCTCACAACCCTGAGATTATGACCCGAGCTGAAATCACAAGTCAGATGCTTAACTGACTGAGTCCCTCCAGACACCCCTCAATCTCTGTTTTTTGTGCCCAAATATATCTTGATCACTTTCTAAAATATTATTTCTTTTTTCCCCAAAAATATAATTTCCAACTCCCAATGTTTGAGCTTGAGCCTCATACTTCATACACATCTCCAGTTGTCTCCCAGCCATGAATATCCCATGGACACCTTTCATTCATTATTCTGAAACAAATCATCACCCACCCCCTTGCCTACCTACCCCAATCGCGGTGGCCCCTCCAACTGGCCACATCTCACATGTGTTCAGCTTACCCATGCTGGACACTGAAAGCCAACACTGAATTACAGTCTTTATCCTCTCTGTTCCACCTGCATGCAATTCATGATCAATTCTTATCAATTAACTTCTCTATTATTTCTCAAACGTGACCCAGCCTATTTCCTGCAAAGATAAAACCAGATAATATCAGTAGAGAAGCAGGACCAACCTGTTAGGTTGATGTAGGAGGATCTGTGGGACTAGATGTTACAGCAGTGATTTTCATTGTGCTTCAGGCAGACATCAGAGGTGAGAACCAAGACAAGAGTGTGACTTTGCAGAAGGAAAAAAAAAATCTAATTTGGGCAGATAAAAAGAAGGAAGAATCAGCAAGACCTGATGACAAGTAGATTCAAGGGATGAAAATGTAGATAGGAACAACTTTCAAATATGTTCAAGATATTGCATGTTTTGTCTATGCCTTTATGAACGAATTTTAAGGGAAATCTTATTTTAAAATAAAAGGGAAAACTCTTAAAGAGATTGACTTAGTGGACAGAGAATTCTTTGGCTGGGTTGTCTTTGTGGAGCAATGTGACCTTGAGCATGTCCATTAACCACTGTGGAACTTAACTTGTCTTCTGCAAATGAAGGATTTGGATTAGATGATATCTAACATTCTGGACTTTTGGGCAGTCAGAGTTTTTTTTTTTTTTTAAAGATTTTATTTATTTATTTGACAGAGATCACAAGCAGGCAGAGAGGCAGGCAGAGAGAGAGGAGGCTCTGCTAGCAGACTCCCTGCTGAGCAGAGAGCCCGATGTGGGGCTCAATCCCAGGACCCTGAGATCATGACCTGAGCTGAAGGCAGAGGCTTTAACCTACTGAGCCACCCAGGCGCCATTGGGGAGTCAGAGTTTGATGTTTAGGAACTCAGAAGGAAAGTTTAACAGTTAAAAGTTGGTGCTGATGGATTCAGTAAAGAACTGGGCTGAATTATATTTGGAACTAAAGTGTACTCTTGATGAAATCTAGAATAATAATGAGCCTGGTATTAATATAGTCTGGCTTAAGTGTAATACTAATATAAACAAAATTATATTGAGAGAAAATGATGTTTATAGAGTACACCATCAAGATGAACTCTAGAAAAGGGAAACTAAACCTTATCTAAATAGTTTTTTTTTTCCTCCTTATTGTCACCTCCTTTTTACATTATCATTATGTTTTCCAGCCTGGCAGATGAATCTCAAAATCTGCTTCTGATTGAGTTTTTTCTTCCTTCCCTGACAGAATATATGTATTTTTCATTTATAAAAAGCAAATAGATCACGTGTTTTCTCTTCTGAGGCAAAGAAGTAAACACAGCGAAACTTTCTATGCTCAATTCCAGTTTCTTAGTGAAAAAATTAATATAAATGAAAAATATTCATTTACTTTTTGAACAAAGTTTTATCACGGATCTCTTACTTGGGAGTAAATACTCCTTAAAACAAGCTAAATGCACATCCTTAATAATTTAAAGTCAGAGAACCAGCCATGTGTAAAATAGGTGTGTGTTCACATAATTGACTACAGTATTTTGCTACATGGTTAAATGCATGATTTCCCCTAATAGAATGCCATTGTGGTCTACATCACATTTTCTAGTTCATAAAAGTCAAATGAGCTGTGACCATAGTCTCCCAAACTTAATGGAAAGTTCATTTTGTGACTTCTGAGTTTAAATTGTGTCTTTCTAGGATGAATCAATAGATGTAAGCACGTTAATGGATCACATCACCAAAAGGTCTAATCCTGAGTGACTAAAATGGTAGATCTGATTCAGATTTATTGCTTTTCTAGCACATTGGCCTAAAAGGTCTTTAATCTGTGTAATAATATAATGGATCTGAATTAACTAAATAATGCTCACCTGATGCACATCATTTACGTTGTCTACATGTTCACATGGCACTGGGCATTTCAAACTTTTCAGGGGAGGGATGTGGGGTGAATGGGTTTAATCTGTGAAAACTAGCAAAGAAGTAAAACCATATGTCAACAGAGACTTGAGGGCTCACCGTACATTTTGTTTCCTGTGTGGATGCTCGCTAACACAATGAATTTATACACTGCTCTGCCATCCCCCTTAACCACAGCTACCTATCAGAAGGTTATCAAGGCTAGTACAAAAACACATAAGTTATGTCCTGGACTGTGCAAACACTCTTGAGCATGGCCATAAACTATAGCTGGAGTGTTCCCCGACACTCGACTATCCAGGGTTTTTGACCTTGGACAAACAGCATGGGTCAGCAGAGATGGCCAGGCCCAGAGATGGGACCATTCACAAAATACAAATGAAGATGTTCAGAGGGTGCTGGCCATGAGCTTCTGGGAGGAGACCATTTGAAGGGAATCCAAATTCTTTCTGTTATCTCAGGGAACACCTTGATTTTGAAAGACAGTAGAAGAGCATGAGCCTACCTAATACTTCTAGAAAGATGAATACAGTTTAATTATATTAGAGCTACTGCTTCTAAAACCGTCAGATTCCTCCCTAATGTCAAGCAGTTGGAAGGTCTTTTTGCATTCCTCTGCTCAACCCTTTTCATTGTAGGCCCCCAGAGAGTGCAGTTTTAAGCATCTGAAATGTAGCAGAGTTACCTGATATGAGAGAGAGAGAGAGAGAAATCAAATGACATGGTGACTCTACTTGCCCTTTCTCTTAGCAATAGCATGTGCCATCAGTCTTTCTATAACATGTCCTCTGTGTTCCTAAAATTTACTAATCTGTGCAAAGCCATACAATAAAAACCAGTGAAAAACAGGATCACAGGCAACTTCGTCAGTGGCACATTAAAACAAAAAAAGAAAAAAAGAAAAAAACAAACCCAAAACACCACCACCAGTTAGGACCTTTAGTAAAGCAGTAGCACAGGGCTGCCTGGGTGGCTCACTTGGTTAAGCATATGGCTCTTGGTTTCAGCTCTGGTCGTGATCTCAGAGTTGTGAGATCGAGCCCCACATCGGGCTCAGTGCTGGCTGCAGAGTCCCCTTGAGATTCTCTTTCTCTTCCTTTGCCCTAATCCCACACTTGCCCGCACTCTCTCAAATTAATCAATAAATCTTAAATAAAACAGCACAGTTTTACATGTGTTTAATGATTAAAATGCATAAATGCTATAGTAAATTGGCACTTCAACTTGAAGAAGATGAGAAGTTTTCTTGTAGAAATTGGCACTGGAAGGGTTGCAGCTTATGCATGATTGTGAAGTGACAGAAAGGGAGAGGTCTCTGAAACCACATTGAAAGTTGTGGCACTGGATGCGTGTGAGCCTGACTCATAACACATGTTGTGAACTGGGTGGTGGGTAGGTGTTTGAGGTTATGTGTTTGTGTGTCTGTGTATTTCTATGCAGCTCATTTTTAACTGGGTGGGGTTTTCTGTGTTAACCTAGTGTTTTTCACAGGTGAAATCAAGCATGAGTAAATGTGAAATCCACATTATGCTCAAATTGTTCCCTGCTATAGCTATTCATTGGAATGAATTTGTGTTTTCAAAGCAAGCATGGTGATAGAACTTACTGTGCCTCAGAGTGAGGGTGACATGGGAGGCAAATACTGGGGGTCCTCTCAGTTTTCCAGTTCCCACTATGAACATCTCAAAGAGTATCACATGTGACCAAGAATACATGTGATTCTTCGTGGCCTTAAATGCAAGCCAACAACTTGGTCTTGTACTCAACTGAGTAAAAAATAGTATATTCTGAGTTAGGAGGAAAAACATGGTTGTGTCAGATCATTCAGATGTTTCCAAGGTTGCTCCCTCCTAACAAAGGATATGTTTGAGTTCACTGGGTATTTTCCCTTTACATATTTACGCACAACCTAACTTTTATAGGAGGATCTCTTATCTCTTGTATTCCTGAGATCGGTTTATTCCAACAAGCAAAAATTGTCTAGGAATATTGGGTCACTCGAGGGATTTGCCTTGTGATTCGGTTATTTGTTGTCGTCAATGGGGACCTATGATCTTTGTGTCAACCTTAAAGGAATTTTGAGGTTATTTGATCCATCCTCATTGTGCTACAAAGGAGGACACTGAGTTAGAGAGAAAAGGACTTTATTCAGGGATGTAAGAGAAAGGCAGTTTCACAAATATGTTGGAATATAAGTCCAGGGCTTTTTAAGTAAATGCCTGCAGAATTCTTTTTGGTTCAGTTTCTTTTACCTGTTGTGTTACCAGCCCATATCTGACCTGTGAATACATAGACACAGAAAAGTCAACTCGAATGTGGCATCAACTTTGTTATCTCTTTTACCGTCATGAATGGCCGACAGGCCAGTGACCAAAATAATATGCGTGATTTTATTTTTTTTTAATCCAATTACTTGTTACCTCATTTTATACCAAATTCTGCTCAAAGAAAATTTAAAATCTTTAATTTCTCCCATTATACAGTTGGGAAAATGAGGATAAAGAATTTAGTTTTAGATTAAGTCATTTTTCTAAGTCAGTGTTGTGACGAGACCAGTATTGGCCCCTCTGACTGTTCAGATGTATTACTGAAAACACTGGGGAGCAAATGTCTTGGGGAATTCACATTTGTTCTGGCTTATTCTAGAAGGTCCTAAAGCTTTAGAACCTATTGGGCACTTGAAAAAAAAAAAACTGTTAAATAAAAATAAAATAACAAAATCTACCCAACTACCCCAAAACAGAACAAATCACTGTTTATTGAAGTTGGAATTATATTCTTTGGAAGTATTTGATTAGCAGCATAAAATTATGTGTATTATAGTGATGTAATAAATTATGTGTATAACATTAGAGAAAAACTTGTGGGCATGTCTACAATGTCCTTAAATTATGGGCCATTTATGGGGAGAAGAAAAGATGATCAAGTTGAGTGTTTTAGAATATATGTGATATTAATGGGTTGATTTCTTTATATTGTTAATTGAGTTGGATGGCCTCATTTGACACTGGATGCCTATTGTCAGTGCATTGTGTGTGTGCATGTGTGGGTGTGGATGCACACACGTGTGTTTCTCATAAACCCTTAACCTTCCACAAAAAGGGCATTCCAGAGGAAAGAGATGAAAGAAAATGCATAAATGCACGATAACACATGATTAAGTTTTGACCCCATAGATTGTTAACCTTCAAAGCTAACTCTGCAGTAGCACAATATTATTAGCAATAAAAGGAATTTGCTTTGCCCTTTTTTAAATTACCATAAACCGATTGACTGAGACAGAATGATGTTAATATTTAAGAAGTAGGACACTAGATTCTATTATCTCAGAAGCTCTGTCACCAGGCCCTCTCTGTAGTCCTGTTATCTAATTATTGGGCTTAAATTGCATTAGTGTGCTAGCAATTTGTCTACTACTGGAAAAGTAATTGACATTTGGGTTACTGCTTCATATTTGGGAGACTTGCTAGCTAGTTCCGAAGAGTCCTCTTCTGTCAGGGCAGATTAGCTTAATGTTGCCTAGAAGAAAGGGAAGCTCTGTGTTTTAAGGTATGCTGCCTCTGTAGCTGGTTGCAATTTGGTATTAAAATTTCGGTTCTGTATCAAAGCTGATAAGTCACCTGAGATGAAATTGAACAAGGTTGTCGTGACAAAGTAATTAATAGCATTTTTTGACTTTCAGATGACTTTAGGGGAGGCACACTTACTCCGTTCGTCTGCTTCTGCTGCCATGTTTATAAATATGTATGCACATTTACAAAACATCTTTAACAGTTGTCAGATGTTTTTGCGGGCTCCAGATTTATGGCTCCTCTGAATTACACAGTACCAGGTACCCTTGGTATACCATCCTGATTTGGCATTGACAGTAAAGGTAGTGACTTTCTATAATATTTCCATCACAGTGCTTCTTGTGACACCACACATTGTTGATAGGCACTTTTCTCTCTCCTTTTTTTCTTTCTCTTTGTGTAAAAGTGTGCTCTGGTTAGATTATTTCTAAGCTTTTTTCTACCTACCAGTTTTGGTTTATTTAAGAAGACAGGGATGGATATTAACACACAGTCCTCATTTCTCTCTGAAGACCTGCCTAAGAGATCATACCAGTCTGCCAATGTGGCAAACGTTGGTGGAGTAAACCGGTTATTTGGCTCCCTATAACCAATTCACCTGAGAGTAACAGGCTTCTCTCACATCTTGAGAGTATAGTCTGGGGTAATCTGGACAGCAGAAAATAGAAGTGGCTGTTTTCTTTAATTTGAAAACTAAAGGTGACACTTGAAAGTATTAAGAAATTGAAAAAAAGTTAGGATCTCTCTTTTAAGGCATGGGTCAAATCTGCTTTGCCACACCACTCCTTGCTAAGTCACTGCAACCTCTTCTGTTGGCTCTCTGTACTCCTTCTGCTGGCTTCCTTTCAGTCCCAGAAGCAAGCCAAGCTCATTCCTGCTGCCAGAAGCCCTCTTTCCTGAACTCTTTGCCAACCCGGTTCCTACTCATCCTTTAGGAACCCGGTAAAACCTCACCTCAAAGGGTCCTTTCTTATTCCCTTCTTCTCTGTCTCATTTACTCTCCGTCTCAGCTTGATTGCTTCCTTCTCAATTGTTGCTACAATACACAAGAATTTACCTACTTGTTTCCATTCTTTTTCTTTATCTGCTTTCCTCACTAGATCACAAGCTCCATGGGGCAGAGGTATGATGGGTTACACTTGCTGGGCCAGAAGCTGGCAGTCTGAGATGCCCAATATTTACGCTGAATGCATTACTAAACCTTCCCCCAATTTCAGCCACAACATCTTTTTCAACTTTTGATTTTGAAATACAGACTCAAAAGTTGCAAAATTAATCCAGATCGTTTTCCCTGCACTCATCACCTAGTTCTCCCCTGTGGCGATATCTTAAGCAAATAAAGGACAACATCCGTGGCAGGAATCCACCACACCTCACCTTTCTCCTCCTTTTTCTGTAAAAGACAAAGAGAAAAACAACATTTTCAGGCACAGTTTACATTCCATAGCACGCGCGTGTTTGAGGGGTGCATTTCCATGAGTTCTGACCGTCATACACACTCATGTGACCATCACTATCCCTCTGCCTTTCTTTTAAGCTGACAGTGTTTTCAGTGAGCATCTCTTAATGATTTGAGCCCTTGCCATTTTATATTTTATACTGAGAAATTTCCTCTCCTCTCCTCTGAGAGTCCTTTCAAGGACATCGTGAACTTTTTAATCACAGGAACTTTCATGCGTGTTTGTTTTTGTTTATGTAGTTTTGCTGAATACATTATAATGTACTTAATTCCTCAAATTCTTAAAATGCTTAACTGAAATGTCATCAGAAACTACTTTTTCTAAGTGAGTGCATTTGTTCAGAAAAAAAAAAAAAAAATAGTAAAGAGCTCCTGCCTCAAGTTCTTTTTGGAGTTCCCTGGAATTTTTCCCAGCACAGATTTTTATCTACAGCTTAACACACACCTGCCAGCCAGGCTTCTGGCTTGGGTCGCCCATCAAAACAAACCCTGCCGTTGATGAACTATTTAGTATCCTCACTTTTTTCCTTCAGCCTTCAGATGCCGTTAGTGGCTTCCAAGGTTCACACTGTTCAGTGGAGCGTTCTGCAGAAGGCACACTTTTTCTTTTATCTCCCAAGAAATGGCAGTTAATGCAATCTATAGAAAGCCCATAAATGAGGCTGATAAAATTATCTAGCAGCCAAAAGGTTGCTGCACTCATTTACCTCTGCATAATTCAGAAGCTAAATGACAAGATTAGGGAGAGGAGGCAATCCGTTTGACAGGAAGAGTTACCTGGAATGATGAAAATCAAGGATTTCATTTTGTTTTTTATGTTTTTTTGGTGTGTGTTTGTGGGTTGTTTTTTTTTTTCCCCAGTTTCCTGGGGAGGTCCTTAGGAGAGGGTTAAAGAAGAAAAGGTATTTCAAGGAGGAATTACTCTCTAAAAGTGTTCTTCTGGGGCCAAAGCAGCACATTACCCTAAGAAGTAGATTGCCATACACTTATGTAATTAGTTGCCTCATTGAATAGTAGTGCCCCTACTATTTGATATATAAATTATAGAAAGGTGACAATGGATAAGAAGTTTTCAAAAGTCAGTCTGAATTTTTAGCTTGCTTCATAGTTTTTTTTCTTAACTTTAGAGGGATATCATGGTCATTCATAGCTCTTGGGATAAATGTATATATTTATATATATATATTTAATTTTATTTTTTTAATTTACTTAATAGACAGAGATCACAAGTAGGCAGAGAAGCAGGCAGAGAGAGAGGAGGAAGCAGGCTCCCTGCTGAGCAGAGAGCCCAATGCAGGGCTCTATCCCAGGACCCTGAGATCATGACCTGAGCCGAAGGCAGAGGCTTAACCCACTGAGCCACCCAGGTGCCCTATATTTATATATTATGTAATATATATTCATATATTTTTATATGATATTGATATAAACATATATTATGTTTATTTATCTGAAATTTAATAGTTCCTTTAGTTTCTACTCATACAAACTAAACATAAAATACATTATAATAGGGGCACCTGGGTGGTTCAGTCGTTAACCCTCTGCTTTCAGCTCAGGTCATGATCCCAGGATTCTGGGATTGAACCCTGCATCGGGCTCCCTGCTTGGCAGGAAGCCTGCTTCGTCCTCTCCTACTCTTCCACTTTGTGATCCCTCTCTTGGCATGTCTCTGTCAAATAAATACATAAAATCTTTTTAAAAAATCGTAATATATAGTAATTTATTATGTAGACATTTTTTTAAAATTTTTTTTAAGATTTTATTTATTTATTAGTTAGAGAGAGAGAGAGAGCACAGGCAGACAGAGAGGCAGGCAGAGGCAGAGGGAGGAGCAGGCTCCCTGCCGAGCAAGGAGCCTGATGTGGGACTCGATCCCAGGACGCTGGGATCATGACCTGAGCCTAAGGCAGCTGCTTAACCAACTGAGCCACCCAGGCGTCCCTAGACATATTTTATATAACAATACAGAGTATAATCCCATTTTTATAAAATTAATCACATTTAAAAATTTCTAAGCATTAGTAGGAATGTATATTTCCAGATGATGAGATATGGAATATTTATATATATATTTATTTTTTAAAAGATTTTATTTATTTATTTGACAGACAGAGATCACAGAGAGGCAGGCAGAGAGAGAGAGGGGAAAGCAGGCTCCTGGGATCATGACCCGAGCTGAAGGCAGAGGCCTTAACCCACTGAGCCACCCAGGCACCCTGGTATATGGAATATTTATATTCTCTTTTCATTAAAAAGAATGCTACTTCTAGGATGGAGGTGAGCATAAACGGTGTCTTTATTTACTCAACAAACCGATTTTGTGTGCCTACAGTGTGTCTAATCCTTAACTAGACATTTGGTGGAAGGTGAAATCCAAGGTCCCTGCTCCTTTGGAGCTTACCTCCACTTTTCTGTCCCCATCCTGGGACTAGGATGACTCTTCACAGACGCAGTTCTCCCCCACCCCCCCACCCCGCCCTTTATCTTACGAAATACCTGGTATAAATCAGTCAACAACTATCTACTGAGTGTATCATGAGGAAATACTCATATAGTTGTACATGGTGGGCATATGTTATTTGGCCTGCTATTTTAAAAATTCAGGTAATTGCCACTGCTTTAAAGAATCAGGACTTTTCACAGAACAAAAGTCTGTACTTCTGGTTTTTCTTGAGAAATTGGAATCTCTGGCAAAACTGCCTCCTCTGGTTGAGGCATGTTCTGTTCTTTTTTCACCAGTCCTTACCACTCCCTATAGTGCTTCCCTTATGCTAAGGCTTAGTGTCAGTTGATCACCAGGCCATTTATATGCTGGTATAATTTAGACACTTTACTCCTTTTTGTGACCCAGCTGGGCCCTTTGGGCATTTGGAAGTTTTGTTTGTTTGTTTTTGGCCATTTATCTTATTACCTTGAAGGGGAATTTTGCAGATGTTTGTAGTAGAAAATTGTAAACCTTTCCAAAGTTTTTGAGAAGTACAGCCAGCTTAGAAAGTGTTTCTTTCTTCACGGAGCGGAGACTGGACAAGTCTTAGCATTTACATTACAAGCACAAGCTGAGCACTTTCCCTCCTCCTGGGGAGTCTGGTTAGCATAAAGCTCCTAGAGAATGTGAGAGCCTCTTCATGAATAGTGGGAAGTACCTATGAATATAGGCCACAGTTTTTGCCATTGACAAGCTATCCATCCATAGTTAGCACTTGGGGTGTGCATCATATTCCTATGGGCTCTATGGGCTTCTGTTGCAGCAACAGAAACGCTTGCTTACCTGTAGAGAAACTTAACAACAAAATAAGAATGCAAATCAGCTGGCCTGTTTTCTTTTGGGTGGAACCTGATGCCATCTCATCTGCTATATGTAATCTTTCTGGTCTGAGAGGGAAGGCAAAGCAAGCAATACAGCCAGTCATTGTTATATACTGACTGTGTGGCTGTGTGGGATGCATCCACCCACCCCCAGCTCTCCATCTTCCTCCTCTCCTAAGGCTCAACCCAGTTTTTTCCTGATATCTTCCTAACTATCCCAGAAATGGAGATTGCAAGGAGGAGGAAACCACAGCTACTGAATGAGTTAATTATCCTCTTGCTAGAGGCAGGGTGTGAACCAGATGGTCTCTTAGGTCCTTCTAGCCTGAGACTGTTTCAGCTGCTCTTCCTACAGATGGGCCCACCGACTCCATAGACGTGAGGTATGAATGTCTGTACTCAACCTCTTATTAGCTCCAGTGCCGTATTCTTGCTTGGTGCATACAGGTTCCTAATAGACTCTACCCAGGAGGGCCAGTCTACTTGCTGGACTGGTGGCATGACCATGACTGATGGTGGCACAACCTTGTATTTCTGTCCCTTTGGGGTTTTCAAAAAAACCCACATTATTTAAAGGACTTTATTTCCTTTTTCTGGATGTAAACACTACAAAGTTTGAAACTCTACAAAGGTCTCATAATCATCCTGGATGTAGGCACAGACTTTTCAATTGGATTTTCTTTTAAGTGTTGCAAAGGAGGAAAAATATCTCTTTCCTCTCTCCTTCTCTCAGGACAACCCAGGGCCTGTTTTTTTTCTTTCAAGATGCCTTGTATTCCAGCTCCACATTTGAGAAATTTACTATTACAGGAAAGACTAAACCAAGTGTATGGAAGATTGTCCCTTTGGTTTTGACACTGAAAAAGACATACATGGCATCTGGGCAATCTGCTTATGTTATAGATCAAGGAAGGTCCTAGACTCTGACTCCAGGGAACGTGGGCTAATGACACATTTGGGGAACTTGCCCTCTTCTGTTTCCATGGAACCAAGGGTCTTCTTTTTTGCCAGTGCCTCAATTCTAGCAGTGGTTGAGATTCTGTACTTGTTAGAAATGGTTTCAGCTGCAGGTAACAGAAAACTTGCAGTGATTGTGAACGACAGTGATTTTAGCAATAGACCAATCTCCCTCTCTCTCAAAAACACCCTGGCATAGGTGCAGATTTCCCTTCTGGGTACAGATATCCTGTCTTCCAGAATATAAAACATACCATACATTCTAAAAATATGTAAGATGTGCACTATTCTGTATTAAACTTACGTAGATATGTAGATGTGTGTATGTGAGTAAGTTTTATGAGTAAAATAAGTATTCACTGATATGATAATGGAGTAATCTATTAGGTTTTTATAAGTGAAGATTTCCACATAGAAGACACATTTTTTAAAATTTAATTTCTTTTCAGTGTAACAGAATTCATTGTTTATGCACCACACCCAGTACTCCATGCAATACGTGCCCTCCATAAAACCCACCACCTGGCTCCCCCAACCTCCCACCCCCTGCCCCTTCAAAACCCTCA
>ML103273.1:54852-99601 GCA_003697995.1 Taxidea taxus jeffersonii
CACCTGGCTCCCCCAACCTCCCACCCCCTGCCCCTTTAAAACCCTCAAATTCTTTTTCAGAGTCCATAGTCTCTCATGGTTCATCTCCCCTCCCAACTTCCCTCAACTCCCTTCTCCTCTCCATCTCCCCATGTCCTCTGTGTTATTTGTTATGCTCCACAAGTAAATGAAACCATATGATAATTGACTCTCTCTGCTTGACTTATTTCACTCAGCATAATCTCTTCCAGTCCCATCTATGTTGATACAAAAGTTGGGTATTCATCCATTCTGATGGAGGCATAATACTCCATAGTGTATATGGACCACATCTTCCTTATCCATTCGTCTGTTGAAGGGCATCTTGTTTCTTTCCACAGTTTGGCGTCTGTAGCCATTGCTGCTATGAACATTGGGGTACAGATGGCCCTTCTTTTCACTACATCTGTATCTTTGGGGTAAATACCCAGTACTGTAATTGCAGGGTCATAGGGCAGCTCTATTTTTAATTTCTTAAGGAATCTCCACACTGTTCTCCAAATTGTCTGCACCAACTTGCATTCCCACCAACAGTGTAAGAGGGTTCCCCTTTCTCCACATCCTCTCCAACACACGTTGTTTCCTGTCTTGTTAATTTTGGCCATTCTAACTGGTGTAAGGTGGTATCTCAGTGTGGTTTTAATTTGAATCTCCCTGATGGCTAGTGGTGATGAACATTTTTTCATGTGCCTGATAGCCATTTGTATGTCTTCATTGGAGAAGTGTCTGTTCATGTCTACTGCCCATTTTTTTGACATGATTATCTGTTTTGTGTGTGTTGAATTTGAGATGTTCTTTATAGATCCTGGATATCAGCCTTTTGTCTGTACTGTGATTTGCAAATATCTTCTCCCATTCCGTGGGTTGCCTCTTTGTTTTGTTGACTGTTTCCTTTGCTGTGCAGAAGCTTTTGATCTTGATGAAGTCCCAAAAGTTTATTTTCGCTTTTGTTTCCTTTGCCGTTGGAGACATATCTTGAAAGAAGTTGCTGTGGCTGATATTGAAGAGGTTACTGCCCATGTTCTCCTCTAGGATTCTGATGGATTCCTGTCTCACGTGGAGGTCTTTTATCCATTTTGAGTTTATCTTTGTGTGGTATAAGAGAATGGTCAAGTTTCATTCTCCTACATATAGCTGTCCAATTTTCCCAGCACCATTTATTAAAGAGACTGTCTTTTATCCACTGTATATTTTTTCCTGCTTTGTCGAAAATTATTTGACCATAGAGCTGAGGGTCCATATCTGGGCTCTCTACTCTGTTCCACTGGTTTATGTGTCTGTTTTTATGCCAGTACCATGCTGTCTTGGTGATGACAGCTTTGTAGTAAAGCTTGAAATCAGGTAACGTGATACTGCCAGTTTTATTTTAGAAGACACATTTTTTTTTAAAGGTTTTATTTATTTATTTGTAAGAGAGAGACAGCACAAGCAGAGAGAGTGGCAGGCAGACACAGAGAGAGAAGCAGGCTCCCCACTGAGCAAGGAGCTCCATGTGGGACTCAGGACCCTGGGACCATGACCTGAGCCGAAGGCAGCGGCTTAAATGACTGAGCCTTCCAGGCGTCCCTAGAAGACACATTTTAAAACATTTTTTCTCCAAAGAAACATGTACTGGATATTCATTCTGAAAAAAAAAGGTTAAGAAAAAAGAGGCCAATAGTAAAGAAATATCCCTGTTATTAATGGGGGAATTAAAGAGCCACTGACTGAGAATAATCATTTTACATAATGAAGCAGACCTGAAAGGCCTTGCCTGTTAAGAGTGAAATATGCTAATTTTATATTCACTGCTGTGGTCAACTGAAGACATGCCTGAGTTATGACCTTATAGCTCTTAAAATATCTGGTCACCTCTTAAGAGCCAAAATGTCCCTCATTTTAAAATCCTTAAAATGTAAGTCCTGTCACTGACTGTAATTTCTGTTTATCACTGTGTATTTGCATTTAGATACTAAAACTTTGTATATTGATTTTTCTCTTTTATTACATACTGTGTCTTTTCAGGGAGGTGGCTTAATCACCCTTTCTTGAACCTTAAATTCCTTGTTTCTAGGTGACCCTGTCAAGTGCTCTCATGTTTTGCCTGTATCATATAGGGGACTTCACTGGGTACATGAGATCTCTGAAACTTCCCTTAGCCCTCTTCTGGCAACACTGGTGGGATGCACACCCATTTTGGAAAACCTCCTAGGCAGCCTCATCAGCTGCTTTTGAACTCCCACTGCGGACTCTTGCTGCTTTGACGTTCTAACACCCCTGATGGTGGTGGTGCCAGCCCCGTGCCCCTGTCAGTTATGCTGCAGAGTTACACAATGTCAATTGCTTACAGCACACATATAAAACACATATGAACCTTGAAGCCATTGGGCTGTGCTCTTATTTCAACGTGAGGAAGAGAAAGGCTATCAGATGGTTTAAGTATTTCTGTGCTTCCCAGTAAGGAACAGAACCATGGTTGGGGTTTCAAGTCTGGATGTTAATCTCATCGATTTTGATCTGTCCCTACTCTTTCATCAGCTGAGCTCAACTTTTTTATGCTAAGGCTCGTTCAGCATGCTCCCATCTCTCACTTAGCCGGAATTTCTCAACCTCAGTACTGTCGATATATTGGTCTGGATAATTCTTCGTCAGGTTGGGGAGAGGTTGGCTGACCTGTGTATTATAGGATACTTAGCAGTATCTCTGATTTCTCCCCACTAGATGCCAATAGCGCCTGTTCTTCCGGTTGTGACATCAAAATGTCTTGACGTTGTCAGATGCCCCTGGGAAGCAAAATCTCCCCTGGTTGAGAATCCTTGCTCTAAGCAGATGTCCCATCCATCTCTCATAGTTCCTCACCATCCACTACTATCCTTGTTCCTTGTACTCGAGTAACATGGTAGTTTTTAGCTCTTCATATGGGTCAAGCCCCTTCTTGTCACTGAGACATTTGTGTCCTGTCCTCTGTCTGTCTATCTCTCTTACGCTTTTCTTTCCCTTACCCACCACCCCCATCTCTGGGGTGATTCCTCAGGACTTTTAATATGCCAGTGTGTGTTAGGAATCTCCAAGGATGAGAGGTAGAGTGTAGATGATTGAGATGAAATGATAGTGATAGAATGCATCCTTTTCTACATTATTTGCTTGACCATGCACTTCCCCCTAACTCCCACACACAAAACCTCTTTTTGGCGCCTGGGTGGCTCAGTCAGTTAAGCATCTGCTTTTGCCTCAGGTCCTGATCCCAGGGTCCTGGGATCCAACTCCATGTCAGGAGCTCTCACTCTCTCCCTCTGTGTGCTGCTCCTCCTGTTTGTGTTTCTCTCTCTCTGTCAGATAAGTAATTAAATAAAATCTTAAAAAAAAAATAAAAGGGATAGCAGTTAAAAACATAGCAGTTGAAAACATTCCATTTCTTTCTTTCTTTGAAGATGCTTCTCTTCCATGAAGTCTTTTTCTCATCCTTAGGCTGGAAGGGATTTTTTTCCCCTTTAGATTTTTTTTTTTAAAAAGATTTTTATTTATTTATTTCACAGACAGAGATCACAAGCAGGCAGAGAGAGAAGCAGCTGGGGGGCGGGTAGGAGGAAGTAAGCTCCCCTCTGAGCAGAGAGCCCAATGTGGGGCTCCATCCCAGAACCCTGGGATCATGATCTGAGCCAAAGGCAGAGGCTTTAACCTACTGAGCCACCAAGGCACCCCTCCTTTAGATTTTTTTAGCACACTTTTGTCCTTCCCTCCTTAGGACTATTGATCCTCACAGTGATTGCGCGGGTACATCTCATTCCCCAGGTGCACACAAGCTCTTTAAAAGCAAGTATTCTAGGGGTGCCTGGGTGGCTCATTCAGTTAAGCATCTGCCTTTGGCTCAGGTCATACATGATCCCAGAGTTCTAGCATGGAACACTGCAGTGGGCTCCCTGCTCAGCAGGGAGTCTGCATCTCTTTCTTCTCTATCTCCCTCTGCTCTGCCCTCCTCCTCAATCCCCTGGCTAGTGTTCTCTCTCTCTCTCTCACAAATAAATGAATAGAATCTTTAAAAAAAAAAAAAAAGGCAAGTATTCTGTCTCATTCAATCTGGTGTGGTTTCTTGCATGTAGAAAGGGCTACACAACTATTCCAACCAGCTAGTTGACTGTGTTTATAACCAAAGATGTTCTACTTGCTGTGGTACCCATTGATGGGATCCAAAAGATATTCATAGCGGACTAAAATATGGAGATAGTTCTCAAATTTAAAGATCAAAGGCATAAATATTTTAAGCATCTAGAAGGTAGAGATGACATGGTTCATATATTTGGATCACCTCTGTGGTTTTCTGGAGAGAAATAGGCACGAGTGGTCATGCTGGTTGAAAGAACAGATTCTATTTGAGAGTTCTAGCGTTCTCCAGCCTTGTTCGCACCATCTCTTCATCTGAGCTGCTGCAGCAGTCAAAAGAGCTCCTTGATTTATTTGGCTTACCCTTTTCTCCTGATTAGCCACTGCTGGAGATATTAATGAGCTACAGTTTCAGACTCTGGAGTGAGCAGAAGCCAAGTATCTGACACATTAAATGGTAACTGGAATTTTATTTTCTCTTATTCTCGCATAGACAGACACTCATTTCTGGTTGCAGTCTCTGACCCAGCTTTTGTTTGTGCCTCTTTATCTTCTTTACCAAGTATGCTCGAAATCTGAAAAGCAAATTCTTTCTTTCTCCTATCTCTGTGCCTCTGAATGATTTGTATTTTTAAATGCGGCTTTACTTGAATATTGATCTTCTGAAAACTTTCCCTATTTCACTTTTTCCCCCCTCCCTTTGGAAGCTCTTCTTTGATAACCAGTCTGGTCTTCTGTTCTTTCCACTTTCCTTCTGACTATTCACCTTTTGCCCACTTAAACTGAAGCCCTTTGGTGTCTGCTTGGAATTTTTGGCAGTTCAAGTTCAAAAGAAAGCCCTCTTGAGGTAACCTGTTCTGACATATCCACATCTTCACACAAAGCTTTGCAGGATTAATGGGTTGGCTAAAAACGTCTCTTTGCTTCAGTCATGTTCACCTCTGTGTATGAGGATAGCGTTCTGTCTATTCATTTGGGGGATTCTTTTTTTTTTTTTTTAATAGAATTTGTCTGAATCTAGAAACAAGTATTATTTTATTGAATGTCCCACTTTCAGAGGTACATTGGAGAATAGAAATGTTGCCAAAGCAGTCTGAACACTACTATCTATTTCCTTTATTTGCACATGCAAGCAGTTTCCACATTTTAACTTTTTAGAAATGGCAGAAGCTTTTACGAAGTTGATGCTCCATAGAGTCTCTGTGCCTTCTTAGGACTGAGAAAATGTGATAATAAAGTATTTCAATATTAATAGGGACACTCCTAGGATTAGCTCTTATGAGGGGAATACCAGGGAAGTAATGGGAAGAGGAAGGAACTGACTTGTAATTTGATTGTCTTCTCCATCCCCTTCTTGCCATAAGCTGGCCTCGCGTGTGTAGGCTCTGGGCACATCCCTGTTACAGTACTGCACACTGTGTGTTAGCAATATCTGAGTAACCTACTTGTCCCTTTGAGGGCATGAACTATCTGTCTTCTCTCTGTGCTTCAGTTTTACGTAGGTACCGGACCAATATGTTGAATGGATGCATGTGTGAACAAAAATGTTATATAATCATTGCCAAAAGGAATTTTGAAAGAATGTGTCCTTCCCTTGAATACTGTTAGTTTGGGTCCAGTATATATTATTTTTATCAGTTTCTTTGTTGAACCCACAAGCATTTTCAACAGAATATTTAAAAATACCTATCTCTTCCTCTTCAGCATGCCAGGTGAATTCTGGAGTCATCCATGTCTTGGTTTGTGTTTAGTAAGAGGAACATCTACTTTTGTTACATCTAGTTCTCAACATATAGGATATTGTAACACAAATGGATAATTTGTGTCCATAGAATTAAATAGTATCATCCCTTGACACGTCTATGGGTTTCTCAGATCCTTCTTCTGATGGTTCATCTGCTAATACCAAAGCCAGAATCTCCATTAAGCTTATTAGTAAATCACAAGTGGAACCAGTTGAAGCAAAAAGAAAAAAAATACTAATTATGCTTTTTCTCCAGAGTGCAAACATGAATGGGATATTAATTGTAATTTTCAACATGAGGGCACAAAGGTCAGTTATATATATGTCAAAGTTCAGGCATGCTACGCAGCCGTTTGATAACTGGGGGACCACATCTGTGGAACAGATACACATTTGCGCTGTGATACTGAGTCACTGAGAGGGAGCACTAAAAAAATCAAATGTTAAATTAAAAGCAAAAGCCACAGTTTGTAGTTAATGATTTTGGTATGCCCAGCCCCAGCCTTTTTTCTTTAAAAAATATGCATTGGTCAAGGCTGGGCCTTGTGTTCTGTTGATTGAGTGATGCTCTCTTCAAAGGGGAATTAAATTGTAGAGCAATCTTGGACAATTTACTTAACTTCTCTATTTCTTTATTCATAAAATGGGGATAAATTAATCTTTATAAAGAATCAATTGAGATAATGCATGGAAACTCTTAGCACAAAACCTGAACATATAAAAAGTGTTCAATATTCGTGTGTATGTGTCTATCTATCTATCTGTCAGCTATCTATGGCCCCACATGTATACATATAAATGGGTCTAAGTATCTACCATCTGTCTCTATATGCCTCTCCATACACAACACACACACACAATACATACATTTATTTTATTTTATTGAAGTACTAATTAATTGGTGCAAGGTGATGAACACTTTCATCTCTTGTCTTTATGTGACTTAAAGAATCATTCTGAGTAACGGGGTTTTACCTCTTCCTATCACCTGCTCCCAACATAGATATTAGTCCTCTTTCTTTGTTCTTGAAGAGTCAGTTAACGTAGATCTACTGGGATAGAAGATTCTGCTGATGCTACAAGAGAATAGAGACAAAAGGAGGACTTAGCTGGTTTTTCTCCTAGTCCATCAGTTAGGTAGATTATATTGACTTGTGATTCTTTATTTTTTAATTTTTTAAAATTTTTAAAAAAGATTTTATTTATTTATTTGTTAGAGAGAGAGAGAGATTGAGCACAGGCAGACAGAGAGGCAGGCAGAGGCAGAGGGAGAAGCAGGCTCCCCACCGAGCAAGGAGCCCGATGTGGGACTCAATCCCAGGATCATGATCCCGGGATCATGACCTGATCCCAGGATCATGATCCCAGGATCATGACCTGAGCTGAAGGCAGCCGCTTAACCAACTGAGCCACCCAGGCGTCCCTTGACTTGTGATTCTTTGATAATTGGTAATTCATGTTAATATTATTCCTTTCAATCAGTGAGATCTTTTGGTTAGCCAAAATGCAGTCAAAATTCTAAAAAGACTATTTTATTGTAGTCATAAACTATGTTTAAAGAGCTATTTCTTCCAAGAGATTCAAAATGTTTGCAGTGTGTTTTTATTATAAATGCATTTTTCATTAACAAAGTAAGAACACTATTAGTAATCCTGTAATGGAAAATTATGAAGAAAATAAAAGCATTCATCATAACACAATCAGTATTAAGTTTGTGGCATATTCATTGCCATGTGTTCTTTAATTTATGTAGCTTTGATTATAATAAATATGAACTTCTGATTTTTTAAAAAAATGAAACATTTTCCCATAGGTATCTAGTAATCTGATTTCTATAACCACAATTTTAAAATAGCTATCAAATACTTCATTCAGAGAATGTGTGTAAGACTATAAAATATTCGTGATTCTATTAAGGAGAATTAAATTTTACCTTTTTTATTCTAAATAATGTTCTGGTGGGCTTCATTTTCCCTATTTAAAATTATTTCTTTAGGCCAGACTCCCAGAAATGCAATTATAGCATCGGGGAAAAGGGAAGATTTTATATGGCTCTTGATATATATTTCCAACTTGCTTTTCAAAAGGGTCATATCAATTTATACAGCCACCAACAGTGGATATAAACGCTAGTGTCTCTATGACCCCCCCAGTCTTGGGTATTGTAATTACTTTAAGATTTTGCTAATAGGAACGGTATCACTGCTGTTTTAATTTGAATTTCTCTGATTACCAGTGAGGTTGGTTATTTTTATATACTTAAACTCTGGGGACATTTTCCTAATAGAGATCTGCCTTGTGTTTTAACAGTTCAGCTGCGCAGATAACACTCAGAGAGCCATGACTAAAAGTTTTAGTAGGCATTAAACAAAACAACACACATGTGTTTTCAAAGATTGTATTGTATAACCTAAATATCAGTCAGTGTCCTAAGGCATCATCCAAAAAATTTATATTGTTCACTAATATGATCTTAAATTAAATCAATACAAGGGAATTGATTTACTTTCCTTACTCTCTATAATAAGGGAAGTTGTGATCCTTCTTTTCATTCTCTAATAAGTAATTTATGCACCTGATACCAAATTTAAATGGCAAAAAGGTATATGATAAAAGGCAAGGACTGATGTAAGCCATATATATATCTAGCAAGATGTGTTTCCAAACAGCAAACCAAATATTTACTGTAATGGGAATGAATGTTTTAGAGTGAGGAGATATTTATTTTTAAAAATACCAATGTGAGTGCTATAAGATAACACTTCCAAGATCTTGGTGCCCTGGTGTGGCAAAACTGCTGATTTTTATCTCATCAGTTGTCCATCTCATTGATAAGAAGTTACTTCCAACTTTCTTCTACTTTGCTGTCTCTCACTGTAGAGGCTGAAAATTCATTGTTTTTCTATCCTAAATCTTCTTGAGTCTTCCTTGAGACAAAAGCATGATGAAAGGGATCATCATGACAAGCCTGTTCTTTTTTCCTTTTCTCCCTGCCTGGAGCATACAAGTGGTGCCTGGAGCTGTGGCAACCACATCTGATCATGAGGAGAATGTGAGAAGAACCAAGATATACCAGTTCTGCCACAGCACCTACTTTCTTATAGAGCTCTAATTTTAGCACCCATAAAAATCACCTGAAGGGTTTTTTTTTTAAAACACAAATTGCTGGGCCCCCATCCCAGAATCTCTGATTCAGTTGGTCTGAGGTGGGATGTTAGAATTTGTGTTTCTAATAAAGTCTCAGGCATTGCTGATGACTGCGTTCACGGATCATACTTGGAATGGTAAGGTGCTAAACGTATTAAGTTAGAAAATAAAACCTTATTTTAAGAAGCCACTGCAGTTGGCATTGCTAGTACCTCAAGGAATTACTAATTGATTCACCTGCTAGGTCCACTTATTGCTGCTTCATGCACACCATGTATTCTAGAAAGAGATGTAGAGATCAGTCTAATCGAATGCACATGAAGGTGAGGCAGCATTGGTGAGATGGTCAGAAGTAATCAAGAGTCTCCCATGCTTGGAGTGTTAGCTTGTCCCTAGTCTCTTCTACATGCCTCTTTCCTTCTGGGAAGTGGTGGGCTATGTGAGAAGAAGAGAACAGTGGAAGGTTTGAAGGTGATTTTTCAAAACGAAGAGTTAATAGCTACAAACTCATCGCCTACTACTGAATGAGGGAAGTGTGATATAAAAGTGTCTTTGTTCTGAAAGCTTGCATCAAAAGCTGCAGAGTTTGATGTCCAACAACAAAGTGTTGGATACAACTTGGATGTCTTCTAAAAAATGTTTCCACAGCCTCTGTCTCACCTCCTGGTTTGTCTTTGGAACACACAGAGCTTGGTTTCGAAGCCCTTTCTCCAAGGATTAATTGAATCAAGATCAACCCTATCTGGAATGTACATTTAATACTTTGGGATGATGTCAGTAATATATGTAAGAGATTTTTATATTAGATAACTACTCATTAAAAGTCAATCCTTTCCTCCAGGGTTTAAAATAGAAAGTATTCACCTTTTGCAAATGAGGATAGTGAAATTTACTTTAACTCATGCTACAATGAAAACTGGAAGAAAGGGAATTGCTCACAATACAATATAACTCCACCAAATTTGCATAATTTAGGCATAAAATGTAATACCCTGCTCACACTCTTTTGTCTTGAATGAAATTGGTTTTCAAGTAATGTGTGGGGAATCATAACCAGCTTTAGCAAAATGGATAATGTCAGAAAGCAAAAGTTCCTATTAGCCCAGGAGGCATTGCTGAAGTGTGAATCCAGTGTACCACATTAAAAAAAAAAAAAAAGTTAGTTTTGTGATTTAATGTGAAGGGCTTTGTGGACTTAACTGGAACATTTAGGCCATGTGTGTGTTTTTTGGTTTGGTTTTGTTTTTTGCTACTGAATGGAATAATTAACCATTTGGTACCTTAAGATAATCTTTTTTCTAGATTTCTTAAAATCATTGGGGGATCATTATTCTGAGAATATTAAAATTATGACCTAAATTCATGTAACTCCTTCTTTCCAAAAGTATAAAATTCTCTTGTAAATTAGTATTTCAAAAAGATTTTCAGTAATGTAGGGTGAAGCTGTGCAGGAGTTCCACTAAACAGACAGTGAAACTGAGGTTCAGAAGAGTCATGTGCATTGCCCAAAGCCAAATGTTGAAGTTTTACTAGAATTTAAGAGCAGAGAAGCTCTGAAGCCTGTCCTAGGAATTAGGTCTTTAATCAATAAAGATAGTGTAAAAACCCAGAGAATCACTCACCGACAGCATTGGTCTCAGAGCATTTTCTTTTGTGTGAAGTTAAAAGTTGCCACTTTCTGTCCTCTTGCCAACTATGGACTTGACCTTCCCTTTTTTGGTCTTTAAAATGGGGATGATAGCATATTCCTTCTGAGACTTTTTTTTAAAGATTTTATTTATTTATTTAACAGTCAGCAGAAGTAGGCAGAGAGGCAGGCAGAGAGAGAGGAGGAAGCAGGCTCCCTGCTGAGCAGAGAGCCCGATGTGGGCTCCATCCCAGGACCCTGGGATCATGACTGAGCTGAAGGCAGAGGCTTTAACCCACTGAGCCACCCAGGCGCCCCTCCTTCTGAGATTTTAACAGAGAAAATAGTAAAAGTGCCATTACTGTCTTCTGTACCTTTCTGTTGCAGACACATGTAGTTTTTGACGCTAGCTCCCTTCAGACTTGAGTGTCAGAACTCCCTACAGGCTCTCTTAAAACATGGTCCTAGGGGTGCCTGGGTGGCTCAGTGGGTTTTACCCACTCAGCCCACTCAGGCTTTACCTCTGCCTTCAGTTCGGGTCATGATCCCAGGGTCCTGGGGTCTAGCCCCGGATTGGGCTCTCTGCTCAGTGGGGAGCCTGCTTCCTCCTCCCTCTCTCTGCCTGCCTCTCTGCCTGCTTGTGATCTCTGCCTGTCAAATAAATAAATAAACATCTTTTTAAAAAAAAAATGGTCCCAGGACTTTTGACTCAGTGAGTGTGAATGGGGTCCCCAGATTAGAAATTTTTTTAAAAAAGATTTTATTTATTTATTTGACAGAGAGAGAAAGATCACGAGTAGGCGGAGAGGCAGACAGAGAGAGAGAGGAGGAAGCAGGCCCCTGTTGAGCAGACAGCCCAATTCAGGGCTCGATCTCAGGACCCTGAGACCATGACCCGAGCTGAAGGCAGAGCCCTAACTGACTGAGCCACCCATGTGCCCCCCAAATTAGAATTTTTAAGAAGTTCTCAAGTACTGTGCTTTGAGAACCACTATCCTATTCTCCATTTTTCTCTTTTTGTTAGGTACGATAATGTTTTCCTTTAGAATGAAGCAACATCCACAGCCCTCGACGTCCCAGGATTTCTTGCAATGGTGGGGGCCATAGAACCAGTGACACAGCAGAGCAGGGGTTCCAGGAAGCTACTGCTCAGGGTGCACCTGCCTTTTTGCCATTTGCTCTTCCCCCTTCATGTTTCTTCTAGCCTGGAACGCGTATTGTAGGCAGAAAATGGAGCAGCCATGTTGTACGCATGAACCAGGAAGCCTTTCTGGGTAGGGAAACAGGAATATTGACACACAGTTCTCGAGTGGCTGCAGTCATCCTTTAGTGCTTACCTCCAGACTTCCGGTTTGTGAGGCAGAATAGCTATGTGGTTACCAATGATGGAGATTCTTGACTGGCTTGTTTCTCACATATACACACAAACCTTTTGGACTGTCTAATTAATAAAGGTAGAGGCAAAAGGAAAAGAGTGATCGGCATTTATTTTAAATGATGTATACATCCTGTGCCCCAGTTCTTTGAGGGCAGTGGGTGGCTCTGACATGCAGAACGTGGGCCGTTGTGTTGACAGGCCGTGTTGTGCTGGAGCGTCAGCCTCGGAGAGGTAGTTAAGACAAATGACATCTCCTTACCTTTTACCCCTAGAGACCACAGTGTCATTCTGTAGCCTGAAAGACCATTTGTAAAGCTCAGAGTTGCCTTTAGCTATTAAAAAAGGAACAAAAATCAAAAGCTAAGCTCTTTCTCCAAGGAAAAGACATGACTTTGGATGGTCTCTGTGCTCTCCTGTGATTCCCAGGCACTTACTCTGCACATGAGAGAGACCACATCTCTCCTGGCATTCAGCCTACCAGCACTTTACTTGTCTTCCCCTTGTGTATTGTCTTTTGTTTTTGTTTTTTAGATTTTATTTATTTATTTGACAGAGAGACACAGAGAGAGAGGGAACAGCAGCAGCGGGAGAGGGAGAAGCAGGCTCCCCGCTGATCTGGGAGCCCGATGCTCGGGGCTCAATCCCAGGACCCTGGGATCATGACCTGAGCCGAAGGCAGATGCTCAATGACTGAGCCACCCAGGTGCCCCCCCCTTGTGTATTGTCTTACTGTTTCTACCCTACCTTTTGCTCCATGTGTTTTGAGACAAGAATGGGAACAACTCATACTGATGAGTGTAAGGGTTAAGTCACATACACAAGAATGGATTTGGCTTTATGGGCAGCTCATAAAAAGAGATAAGTTGTTATTTGCTTTTTATGCATGTAGGAAAAGGGAGCATGAGCTAATAGTACTTTCTGTAGAGGAGCCAGAAGAAATTCAGTGTGTGTACGAATTTAATGCAAAATACAAACCCAAATGTAAATATTGGTTTCCTTCCAGATTTTCAAGACTTTAGAAAAAAAAGAAAACAAAAACAAAAACAGAAGATTTCCTTTATTTGTAATTCTGCTGATAGAAACCATTTTTCTACTTTTGAAAAGGGAATGGTATTAAAAGTAGAATATATACATTTTGAACTTGGTATTTAAAATTAAGAGCAGAAGCTTATCTTTGGTTTGAACATGGCATGTAGTGTATTGCACATTTTGGGGTACTATTTGTTCTTATGAATGTGATCCAAATCCCTTACTTTAAAGAAAAATGAAAGACCGATTCTTCTTCTGTAATTCAGCACAACAAAAGTTTCCCCTTTATCCAGTGTGTACTCGACTATAAATTTCCTTTTAAATCAAGATTACACTAACATGATAAAAATAATAAGAGGAAATTGTAGATAATAATAAATAAGTTTTACCCTATCTTCTCTGTAAAATACTTTATGGCAGTATGCACACAGCTTTTCCCTTAGCAAAAACAAGATGCTGGGAGCATAGAAGAGATACAATTCAAGAAATTAGTGATTGGAATGTGTCCTTTTAACTCTTTAAAAATAACAATCACCATAAGTATCTATTGAACACTCACCATATGCCTGGTACTTTATACATTTTAATGCATTTAATAATTATAACATTTTCAAGAAAATTCTCTCATTATTTCCATTTCTCATATGAAGGAATTGGGGCTTAAAGGAAAGTGCCTCTTATTGCAATCTCCTTTGGATGGAAGCTCTGAATTGTAGCTTGGGCCAGCGTTCTTGAACCTCTGCACTTAACTTAGTAGTGTATCACTTACCATCTGCTGCGTTGAGTTTCCCCAAAACCTAGAGGCTTAAAACAGGCCTTAACTCAGCTCACAATTCTGTGGGTCAACCATATGGACCCGGAAGACCTGGCTGGAGGAAGTGGGAGGAAGCACAGGCAGGTCTGATGACGGAGTTGAGGTCAGAAGCTTAATTTCTCCACTCATAACAATCCAAGGAAAGCTCTCTTTGCTTGACTAAGCAGATGTCTCGTGTGATACCTTAAGGAAGGAACCACACCTGAGCTGTGACCTTTGGCAGGTGACACCCAAGGACATCCCTAGATGTGGATGTGCAGAGAGCAAAGAGGCGGAACAAAAACACAAAGGCAAGATACTCTTAGGGAGTGTGTATCTAAAACCGTTCGCTGACTTGATTGTGTGCCGGCCTCTATCCAAGCAGTGCCGGTTGTTGGTAGAGAATACGCAGATGTGGTCTTCTGACATGTGGGGGCTTGTAATCTTGGAGAAGAAGTTCTGAGCCAGTAAACACTTACAGCAATTACCACTTGTGGTACATGTTAGGCATGAAATAGAGTAATAAGATAGAAGCTAGTTAGAGGAGGGTCTATTTAGGTAAGTTGGCCTGGAGAGAGATTTTGGAAAGGTGATAATGAAGCTGACATCTGAATGTTAAGAAGAATATTGCCATACAAAAAAAGGGAGAGCAGATATAGGGATGGAGGTGTGTGTGTGTGTGTGTCTCCAAACAGCAAATACTCTATGTAGTGCAAGCCTAAGGTAAATGTGCAAATATGAAAGTTATAGGTGCAGGTTTTCATGTTCATGCCTAGTGATGAGACTCTGCTGTAGCTCTTCTCATTTCTTTAAATGTTACCTAAAGAATCTCATAATCATGGAAGGAATTCTACCCAGCTGCTGCTCTGTAAAGATAAGGAGGGGTGCTCATTGTAGGTGGAGTGTAAGAGCAGCAGATGGGGAGTAAGATTTGTCTTCTCATCTTGGCTTTGACCCTAATTCACTATGTGTCCTTGGCAAGGGCATTCCGCCTACCAGAATTTAGTTGCCTCATTTGTAAAAAGAGTGAACCCCCATCTAGGTCACAGTGATGTCAGTTCTGACTGGTGGGTAAGAGTTCTGTGGGAAGAGGAGTTTGAGGCCGTTTATGATCTCTGTGGGCAAGAATTTTGTAATTGATTAGGGATGTGTTGTGTGTGTGGTGTATTTGTCCTTTCCTGAGGAACCTTCCATTTTCCATCACAGTGTTTTCTACGGCTGTTAGCTAATTGGGAAAATTGTGCAGCTTTCCAGTTATTTTGTTCTGATATTTAAAAATGTAGCAATAATTGAAAACAATCAAGGAGAGGCTAAATACATCAAAACAGTACTCTGCACACTTGCATCAAAGGGTTCAAACACAGCAAATCATGCATGGGAGGGAAGTGGATTTGTATTTCTCTCATTTGTAATATTATTAGTGTGATTAATATACAAAGACCAGTATTTCCTGAAATTCATAATTTGCCCTATTCCTCCATGAGCTTTGTGTTTCCCAGAATAATCATGCTGATCCATTTCCTTAAAAATGTACTGAATGCTTAAGTGCTCATTTTGCAAGGGCAGCAGCATAATTGGACACAGTGGGGAAACATCAGAGAAGCGGTTTGCTTCCTAAGGAGAGGAGAATGTGGTGTGAGTCGCAGCCGGATGGAACGTCACGCCAGGAGGGACCCCATCTCTGCACTGTGTCACTGTGCGAAATGCTTAAAGTCTATTTATGGAATTAGGGCTTGGGGACAAGGGCTAATTCTCAGCTGAATGGAGGGCTTCCCTGGGTTATAAAATGCATGCTCCTTTGAATAATGGGACTGAATGGGAGTAGAATGTTGCAGCAATTTTTTCCCCAACGTGATAGCTCTTGGCGATACTGGTGATTTTACAACTGGATTTCATCTTCATAAAATTCTGGCCCATATGATCGTCTTTCCCCTCACCTTGCCTCTTAAGTAGCCACTTTCAAAGCATCTCTCTCTTACCTTTGAGACTGGCTCTCTTGTTATACAGGTGTCCATACCTATAGTCTTAGCTTTAGAAACTAGAACAAAGGAGGGAGATCAGAGTCCTTAAGTTAAAACACATTGGAGGGTCATGCTCTACCATGTGCCTGTGTATTTCTGTGTTCCCCTCAAGCCTCTTCTCTCTCCTTTTCTAAAACAGTTCATTAATGCAGTGACCTTGGGGTCTTGGTCAAAGTTGCTTTCCTAGAATATCTGGGATCAACCTGTTAGATGTTAGCAGTGCTAATTATGGCACAGGACTCCTTCATATTTGACACACACAACTCTTCTGAGTTGAGGACAGTATCAGGGCCCTTGTCAGCAATCAGGCTTTGGAAAAATCTCAATTTGATCAGGGCCGTCATGCTGCACAAACCCAAGGGGTGCCATTCCCATTGAATTCTGTGTAGCCCGCTTAGCATGTGGGACGCTGATGGAGACCTACCAGGGAAATACATATAGTTTACTGAGGCGGGAGAGAAGGGGAAGATGGAAAAAGATGAAGTGTGGTCCAGGTGACGATGTAGGTCATGTATCATGATTGAGTTTAGATTTCAAACTGAGTTTACCTGACATCAGTGGCGTTTAAACAAGGCCCTTGTAGTCACAGCTTAGAGGGTAAGTAGGTGAAGGCCGAAGCCAGAAGAGAAATATTGAGGTAAAACCTTCTTTCTGTTGACTTCCCTCAGTTCCATGGTTGGCACCGCCCTGGGCCAAACCACCCTCTCCCCTTATGCGGGCAGTTACCGTGAGCGCCTGAAGAATGCCCGCTCCCGCCTGTCCCGAGTCGTCCACACTGCTACCAGCTTAATCTGGTCATGTCACCCTGAATGCGACCCCTCAGGGGTCAGGAGTTTGCATTGCTCTTGAGCAGGAGAGAGAATGTCCTACTGTGACCAGCACAGCCTTTCAGATTCAGTGGGCACCACACTCGCCACCACCTGGACCTTCACTTCGTCCCTTTTCCCTGTTCTCATCCCCTACATGTTGTTTGCTCTCACAGAACTTCTCGAAACCCTTTCATTCCCCCACTGCCTCCACCATAAACTTACTTAGCCTGGCTAATCGCTAGTTCCTGCTCCCCGGTCCTGCTCAGTGCCGCTTCACGGAGGAAGCTGTTTCCCTCCTGTCTGCTAACTATCATGATACCAGGTCTGTCTCCTTTCTAGAACTCATCTCAGTAGAAAATTTATGTTTATTTATATGAATCTTTGATTGTCATCTGTCTTTCCTGCAGAACTGTAAGCTTCATGAGGGTGAGTGTCATTTTTATCAGCTGGTCACATAGCCTCCCCCTCACTTAGTACATTGTCTTACAAATCGTGACATTCAGAAATACTTCTGAGTGAACGGATCAGGGACAGTGGGGATCTGGGTGGGTAAAGGCATCAAGACAAAGACCAGAGAAATGGGATGGATTTGTGGGATTGGTAGTTTCTATTTCCTAAATGATACAGAGAGCAATCTCGTTTGAACCTGCGTGACTGAGTAGATGGTGGCATCCACAGCGTTCTGTTTTATCTCCAAACAAATGCAGGGGGTCCAGCATATAAATGCGAAATGAGCGACTTATCCCGAGAATTCCTCCACAACATGGAATGTCTAGCCCATGCTTTGTATTTACTTTCTTTCTGTTTGATCCTTAAGAATGGGAGTCATTAAAACCTTACTGGTTTTATACCGGTATATTATATTTTTAATATTTATTATATATATATATTACATGTAATGTATATTATATACATATATATTATATATATCAGTTTTTATTATAAGCATATCTTCATATAGATTTTCTTAAGTATTCTCTCTTTGTTATCTTGCGAACGCAGAAGGGTGTTGTTTTGAGAGACAAAATGCATGAAATTTTAGTGTTAGGAGATGGAAGTGCACCTCACTTACCCCTCCTGAAAGATGTTGGTGAGAAAGAGCATGGGCAATGCTGAGTCCTTAGTCGGCCGGGCCTGACCCATCTAGTGAAACAGCATTAGCTAGGTAGCCTGGGGTCAGGTCACCGAGCCCATTTTCATCAGTTGTAAACCCAGAACGAAAATACTTGGTTTATAGGGTTGCTGGGAATTAGAAATATCTGTAAAGGGCCTGACACTTAGAAGGCATCAAAATACTACCCTCACAGTGATGGCATTAGGTCTGTACCAAACTTCAGTTGTAGTATATGTATGGCAAGTCGTCTTAGAATGAAGGCTTTAACTTTCTTGGAAACTAAATTTATCCCTTTTGAAACTCCCTCTTCTGGCTTGCTCTTAATCCAGGATCCCACATTATATTACAAGTACCTAGCAGCACATTCCACTACATGTTAATTGCCTTCCTTTCTGCTGTTGGAGAATTTAAATAGTGACTCACCTCACAGGATGCCTCCTGGCATGGTGAAAATCGCCAGAAGATAAAAGAAAAGATTTTACTGAGCTTTGTTTTGATTTCTCCATATTTCCAATTTTTATCCATAGCTTTCAAGACTCAAATCAAGTGTTTCTAAGTATATATTAGAGGTTCTCATCCCTGACTTCAAATTAGAATCAAGTGGGGAGAGTTTTAAGAACTGTCAAAACTTGGCCCCACTCTACACCAATTAAATCAGAGTCCCAGGAGTTTTATGCTCAGACATCCGTATTTTTCAAAAGCTCCCCAGGTGGGTGATTCTAATATGTAATTGAGGGTGAGAGCCCCTGATGTAAATAAAGCTTTTTTTTTTTTAAAGTTTAATTTAAATTTTTTAGAGAGAGAAAGAGAAAGAGCATGGCGGGGGTGAGGCACAGAAGGATAGAGGGACTCTCAAGCAGGCTCCATGAGGGGCTTGATCTCATGACCCTGAAATCACAACCCAAGTCAGAATCAAGAGTCAGATGCTCAACTGACTGAACCACCCAGGTGCCCCTAAATAAAGCTTACCTTAGACTCCACCCTCTATCCACACTCAGCCATATGAGGGTATACTCTTTCAACCCCATATTACTTATTTGTGGATTGGAATGAATGAATGAATAGGATGAGTGAACGCATAACCCCCTAGGTTACTAAATAATGCTCACCTTGTATTTTGCTTAGATCTTCAATCTACCCTAGTAAACCTAAGATCCTTTTTAGGTCTATACCAGAGTAATTTCTCTGGATACCCCACAGTGCCTAGCACAGTACCATTGGGAGAGTACACACTCAAGAAATGCCTGTCACGTAAGTGAAACATTTACAGTGAACACCTGCCACATGACAGAAAGATTTATGGAGTTCACCTGTTCAGGATAAACAACTCTTCTCTTCCTCCTGACTCTTACAAATTTTTCTTCCTGTGAATTTGAATAGCATTTTTTCTATTTGTAATAAAGCTGTGTAGTTGGACTGTTTATATGGGCACAGACCGTCTCTGAGCCTGTTGAGATAGTCCTGTAGCTTATCTTGAACCAGTGACTCCCCAGATGTCCATGGATGACACCGATGAATGGATAAGGAGGATGTGGTGTGCGTGCGCCTGAGCGTGCATGCGCACACCACACACACACACACACAGGAATATTACTCAGCCATAAAAAAGAAGGAAATCTTGCCATTTGCAGTGATGTGGATAGAGTTAGAGTGTTATACTAAGTGGGAAAAAGTCAGAGAAAGACAAATACCATATGATTTCACTCATATGTGCAATTTAGGAAGCAGAACAAATGAACAAAGGGAAAAAAATAGAGACAAACCAAGAGATAGGGTGTGGGGTGTGTTAAATGGTGATGGGGATTAAGGAGCATACTTGTGTTGAGTACCAGTGGCAAATTAAGTGTTAAATCACTATACTGTACACCCATAAGTAGTATTACACTGTAGGTAAACTGGAATTTAAATAAAAACTAAGGGTGAAAAAAGGAAAAAAAAAAAAGAATGATTGGCTCCCACCTCTTGTTGGGCTCCAGCCCTGTACCTGGGTTGAGGAGAACCATCTGAACTCCAAGTCACTTTATCCAGGACATCGGAGTGAATTTCCCTCTTCTTGCCTCCTGTCCACTCTAGATTCTCACTTAAACATAAAGGCTTGAACCCACCCTTTGGCACATCTTTCAAAATTTCCACGATCTCATACTTTGGGGATATAAACTTCTACTAAAAGTTCACACTAGACCTTCCCCCAAGGCAAACTTAGCTAGACCCTCTGAAGCTGCCCTTTGGTGCTGTTGACTTTATTTGTTGTGATTTTTTTTTCCCCTAAAAAATGCCATTGCAGTAGGGAGGGGTTTCGCATTCCTAGGCCCTCAGGGTCCAGGGTACACAGAACTCAATCTCATTTGGACCTTGGTCAAACTCCAACTTTTTCTGGATTGACCTGAGTTTCACAGTCAGAAACATACAAAAATATACATTTTCTCCTTTTTCATTTTACTTTTGTACTGTAGGATCCCAGTGACCTCTATGTGGTCATTGTACTCAGTGACTTCACACATTCTTTTGCTTCTAACTCACTCTGTTGCCTTTCCCTCCAGTACAATAAATGCTCCTTCTGACCACCTCCTCTGATCAATACTTCCCATTCCACAGTGAGGCTTATTGATGTAAATGTGCACATGACACCTTTCATACTATTCTGTTTGTCCTCCTGGGAAACAAAAGCAAATCTCAATAGCCTTTGTACAAAAAAATTAATGAAGAGAGATCCCAGTACCCCACCTCCACTGGGACAGATAAAAGGAAATAAGCAAAATAAGGAAATCTCCATTCAGACTGGGTACTATTGGGGTGTCTAATGAAGCCATGTCTATTTTTTAAAAAGTGGATTTAGCTTACAGACTGCTGGAATAATGCTGGTACAAGTCTTGCTGTCCACATGGATGGCAGACTTTTGAAATGTGGAAGATCAAACATACTGTGGTGAGCACTGAACATCACTTTATAAGTGTGCCCATGGTAGTTAATAAATTGTCAAAAATAATAAGACAGCTGCCAAGAACAGAAGCTATAAATAGCAAAAAAAATAAAATAAAATCAGACATGACTGCTATGGATCCTTCTGAAAGATAATTTTCCTTAAAAGTAACTTCTGTGAGCCACAGAGAGCTATTCGATGGTAAGACCTACACTCCTTGCTCCTGAAGAGAGCAGCCAGGGAATTAGAATGTTCCCGAAGACAGGGAGTTAGACAGGCTGCAGCTACAGGGTGGCCATTACATTAAGTAATTTAATGAACACTGATACTGCGGAAATAAATCAAATGCAAACAATCAACACCAATCAAGGAAGCTGAGCATTTCAGGCACTTAAAATGTATTAAATGAGTGTTTCAATCACAGTGGGTACTTTTTCACAAACTCTCTTAATCAGCTAGCATCGTTTTCAACAAAGTGGCCCATGCATGTAAATATGGTGATTTGAAAAAAACCCAATGGTCCATTCACACATGAACACTGTTAGGAATGGAAATTCTGCTGAGGGTTTTCACAGATAGGGTAAACAACAGTAGATGCATTGGGAAAGGTTCATGAAAGTCAATTTTGGGGGGGAAAAAAAAGGCATTCATATTTTGAATGTGGTGAAAAAATAATTTCAAACAGAATAAAATTAAAATTTGAGGTCTAATTATAGGCAGCCAATTCCCCTCCCAGAGGCGATCATTTTTGTTTTTTAGTGTATCTTCTGTAAATTTCTCTTCATGTTTAAGTCCTTATGTAGGCATTTCTATTTGTATATTTATTATGTTTACCTCTATTATATGCATGTATAATTATCAATATTGTAGCATTGATAAGTATGTAAATCATATGGCATACCATGTTTACATATGATTTATATATCATATGTATATATCATTTATTCATAATCCATTATTTGGTACCTTGTTTTTGGTATATAATCTTAAACATCTTCCTGTATCAGCCTGTATAGTTGTATTGCATCCTGCTTAAGGTTGTAGAGTATTTATTGTCTGAATCTGTTTATGTAACCATTCCCTTGTGAGGCATTTAGATTATGTCCAGTTAGGGAAAGTATAGTTTTTTATACACACACACACATTTAAACGTACAGTTGGAATAATTTGGGATTTTAAAAGACAAAATACTTGAATTCCAAGTATGTATTCTAAGTTTCCAAGTGTACACACACACACACACTCATACTTTTCCACTTTACATGTACTATGTTATCTAATTCTCATTTGAGTATTAGTATTATATCTGTATTGCAGACTATGGAACCAAGGAACAGAGAGGTTAAGCAATTTGCAAGAAGTCACACAGATAATAAACACATGACTCTTCCTCTGAACTCAAGTCTCCTTTTCATTTTGACTTTAATCATATTTAATCACTTCTCTGCAGTTTGAGTTTCTGACCAGTATTGAAACTCTCAGTCATAATTGTATACACTTCAAAGAATGTGTATATCTTGAAATTCTGGGGAAAATGTTTTTGTTTTGTTTTCTACCTCCCCAGAGAAAAATCCAAGTTCATTTTTTTTCCAATCAAAAGGGATGTCTGAATTGTAAAAGTTACCATACTATCAGTGTCAGCAGAGAGTAAAAGTGGATATTCCTACTCTGCCTTATGACACTTTTATTAGTAGCTATCCTTAGAGAAATTTATATATATATATTTATAATGCATATTTTTATTTATATAATTTTATTCATATATATTTATATTCACATATATGTGTATATATATTCATTCATTCATTTTCCATTTGAAAATATCAAGTGAATTAGTAGTGTTCTGTTTGTCCTTATATATTCACTGCATGTCTTCACATCTTTGAGGAGATTTAGTTCTTTATACTTTCAGGGGACTTCAGTTGACTTGGGAGCAATAAAAATATTTTTATTCTTGTAATTCCAAGTGCTCTTGGAGGTCTGGGAAAACATATTTGAAGGTTCGTCCAATAATGCTGGCTATAGGTGCAGAAAACCCAAGGCCACCTCTGCTTTCTCACCACCCTGCTGTTTAACCTTACGGATTACAACTGCATTTGCTTTGCCACCGCACCTTTCTCCCCTTCCCATCTCCCAAGCAAGGTGACTGCTCAGCAGCCTTTTCTTCAGCAGGTAGGAGCCTGTCTCTTCCTTTCCTTGTGGGGGTGGGTGGGCGGACCCCCCTGATTCGAAAGTGGTACATAACTTAGGCCTGACCAGTCCAGGCATCCCAAATACTGAAGTCAGTGAATCGCTCAAGGATGAGTATCTGGTCCAGTGCAGGCCTGTTAAACTCAATTTAGAAATTGCTGGTGGAAATAGCACCTTGATTCCCCTGGTTAGGAGTTGTGAGTATGGGAGCTTGGAATGGCTGTGGCCTCCACAGTGGGAGATCCTGCTGAATATGCCAGACAATACAGAGGAAAGCAGATCCAAGAGAAGGAAGGAGGACAAGCCTGGGTGACCCTGTACAAACACCTGTGTTGGAGCTTGTCTCTATAACTGCATGTTTCAGTTATATAAGCCAGTAAACGCCTTCTTTGCCCACCCTGCCAATGTAGTCTGAGTTAGGTTTTCTTGTCCTTTCCCTTTTGGAGGCCTGACTTCCACAACCCTCTCTCATAGTTAGCAGTGTTTCCATATATCTAGTCATCTAGTCAAAATTGTTTACTTTTTAATTTAGAAAAATAAAATCCGTTACCTTACCCTCCCTCCCAATCTACCCTCCTCTACATTCAAAATTATTTTACCAGAATTCTACTTTGGTTATGTCCTACCTTCTATCAAAAAATCATGGTGGTCTATCGTTTTCTGCAGAATGAAATCTTTATATTTTAGTTTGATATTCAAGGCCCGCAGGTACCTCTGGTCAATCCAGCCTTCATGTCCTGGTGCTTGCACTCGCTTCATGCAGTCTTTGTTCCAAGGAGATCAGAGACTCCACTCTCTCCTGCAAGACGGCCTGTATCTTCATAACTTTTTGCCTTTCGTTATGCTGTTTCCTCCTTCAGGGACTGTGTTTCTTCCCAGTCTGCCTTGGCACAGCGCTGTATCCTCTGGTTAAGTGAATGCTCTGCTTTTGGAAGTTCTGGAGCCTTGACTGTCTCTGACAGTATGATATTTATTATATTTGATCAGAGGTAGTTATTCCTATATCTTCTTCATACTCTTGTTTGAGGGTTTCTTGGCAGCAGCTGTGTCTTCATTTTTGGGTCCCTGGGGTACCTAATGTTGCTGAATCAGAGCAGGAGCTAATGCATGTGAATAAAGTCACAAATAAATGAATGATTGAATGAATGCTGCACTTTTACTTTGTGGGTTCATGAATATAAACAGAAATGATTGCTTTACTCTTTTGCTTTTTTGTACTATCTTCTAGGTTTTCACTCTTGCAAAAAAAAAAAAAGGTTTTTTTTGACAGCTGTCATGAGGATTCTTTTAATGCAGTCTGGTACTAAATACCTTGCCAGATACATTTTCCTTGAGGACATTGACAATGGCTTTTTATGGTGAAGATCCCTCTAAGGCTATGTACATGCATCAATGATTTCATTTTTCATTTATCTATTCATTGACTTTTATTAAGCACCTCAAAGAGCCCGCACCCTGGGCCAGGTGACAGCAGACCCAAGACGGTGAAAGCATACTTTCTACCCCTAGGGATACCACAGTCTTCAGCCTAACACCTATCAGCCTTTATAGTTGGATCTCTTTATTGCCCTGCACACACACACATAATAATCACTATTTATTAATAACTTTCTGTCTGCCTTATGTACACCCTTCCTGGCTCTCCTAACAACTCTGAGAACTGCCAGAGTCCTTATTTTATGGAGGAAGAAATAGAAGCTCAGAGAGCTGAAGTGACCTGACCAAGCACTTAGAGCTACTCAGCAGTGGAACTGCCATTTGAACCATCATTTACTGATGCCAAAGCCACTACGCCATAATGCCTTTCCATGGGCATGTCCTTCTTTCAACAAGACCTCTTGGGATATGGAACGTCTCTTGCTTATTTTCATGTCAAAATTTTAAGCTCTCTCAAGCCCACTGAAATGCTTATTGCAACAGAAATATTCAGCTTGATCTACCTCCTTGCTAACTTCTTTTTTGCTGAAAAATTTTAGCTTTCTTAGAGGTCCATATTCATACTCACATTTTTGGTGTCTGTATTATCAGCATATTTTGATTGCAAGTAATGGAAACACAATTCATACCACTTTTAACAAAATGGAATAAAAAACAAATGATCATAGAATATATATTAGATAATGGAATTGGGGAGATTTTTGTGTTAGCCTACAAAGTTGAATAAATAACAGTAGGAGTGGAAGTGTTGGAGACTGGACTCAAGCTTTTGTGACTGGAACCAATGGCTGAGAACTGTGAGGACACTTTCTTTTTTTGCACTCACCTCGCATCTCCACTTCTCTCTACCTCTTGCTGGGTTGGCAGCTTCTCCTGCTAAAGATGAGCTTCCTCTAAGCATCCAAAGGAGAATGCACAGGCAAATCCAAGATTTTTTTTCTTTTGAACATCATGATCTTCGCCTTCCCCCAGAAGCATGGGGCTTTTTTCCTTTTCAGCTGTAGCAGAAAAATCTCTGAGAAGAACCTCAGTTGGCTTGGCTTTGAACTCACCATTCACCCAATCTTTCAGTCTGTCAAGAAGAATGTCACTGTACTTAGAAAGTCTGTAGTAACACCATTGATTGGAGTAGTAACTGGCTAACGGAAAGAGGGGTGATTCCACCAAAAGAGAGGGCATGAGGAAATGTGTCATGAAGTCAAATATTAAATGACGGTCAACTCTAGAAGGTGGAGTGGGGATTTGTGGCTGGTATAATTATGTGGACCATCTGTAGAGGGCATTTGTCTCAGTTTATGTCTCTTCTGGAATCCTATAGAATATAGCATTTGTCACTCCTAAAAATATCAGATTTAGATGATAAGTGATATGGCCACTCTAACAATCAGATATAATGTTTGAAATTGTGATGGGCTTGAGGAATTCAGAATGGCCCTTGTTTCTAAGATCATTCTAGGTATACAGTAGCCATAGGGTCTTTAACTGATTGGGAAATAACTTGGGAGAGTGGACCAAGCATTGATCTCAAATCGGATAGTCACTTCTCTAGCCCTGACTTTGCTGGTGGTCACTTGTGTGATTTGGAGCCCATCATAACATCTGTCTGAGCCTCACCTGTAAAATGGCTGAAGTGGTAGAAATCCTGTCTCCTTCACCAAAGCATTTAGCTGATGCATGAGAAAGTATGGTATAGACTGTACAGTTCTGTATTGCTATAATAGTAATAATAACAGCCAACATATATTTTGAGTGTTTAGGCATTGCACCAAGCTTTTGCATGAACTATGTCATTTTATCTGCAAAACAACCCTATGAGATAATTAGTATTATTATCTCTATATTAGAGGTGAGAACACCAGAGCATAGAGAAGCAAAGATACTTGCCTAAATTATACAGCAAAGAGCTGGCAAAGCTAGGATTCAAACTCAGACCATGGCCGTTTACCACTAGGCAGTGCTGAATTACTTTCACATATGGAGCATGTGCCTCTGTGTGTGTAAGAAAGAGGAAGAGAGAGGGGAGGGGAGAAGGACAGAGGGAGTTTTCTTTCCTGACTCTGCTGAAAGGAAGCGGCAGCCAGGTTGTCATGAGGAGTAGCCATCCTCCAAGATGGCAGAGCAGACTAGCACTGGTTAATGGCTCTGGGATGATCCCATATTGAGGGACATCCATCCCTTTGTGCTCTGACATTGATGTTACTGTCAGTTGACAGTGAGCTTTATCATCAATCCCTTCAAGTACAAAAGGCCACTGTTCGGAAACTGTCATTAAAAGCAGTCTCTCTCTTTTTAAAAGCAGTCTCTCCTTTATTCCCTCCATAATAGGAGCCAGTGTACCAGAAGAGACTGACCTTAAGTTGAGCCTGTTTAGTTTGGGGGGGGGGGAGAAGAAGAAGGAAAAAAAGAAATATAATAGGTTGTGTTTTTAATGTATTTAAGATTGAGGCACAGAATTAGAATGGAGTTGGGGGTAGTAGGAAATAGAAATCAGGGTGGGAGAAAGCAGAGGTGGCCTTGGGTTTTCTTTGCTTTTGGATAATGGGCATTTCTAGTTAAATCAACACAGTCTCTTTCACAGCCTGTCTCCTGGTGATGTATATACTCTTTGGACAGGGTTGTGGGCTGCCTAAAGATCTCTTTTAGCCATAGGACATGGGTATAAATAAGCTTTATGTAGTCACAGCTGCTAAGGGTTATTATGGGTAGAGTGCCTTCTAAAAGGATAGGGCAGGATGTTCATTGTTAAGGGAAAGGAGGGGAGGGGGAAGATCCCAAAGGGAAGCAACAAGCAGAGTTCTACTGAACCAACTTCCTCCATGGTCTTTGTCACTTTTTAATGACCCTTTAGGGAGGCGATTTTATTATAATCGAAAACAAAGACACTTGTGATTGAGAAGTGACTCAGTATGGAAGTTAAGAACATGGATTTTGCAACCAGGCTTTCCAGGTACAAACGTAGCCTTTGTGACATACAAGTCACACAACCAGTATGCAAGTTGCTTAACCCCTCCATGCCTGTTTCCACAGCTGAAACCCAGCCTGCACATTAGCTGTGAAGCTGAAATGAGTTGACACATGAAAGGAGCTTGGAAGAGTACTTGGCACATAGTGAGAGCTCGCCAAACACGAGCCCTTGTTCTTTCTTACATTTCATGCATTCATAGACATAAACAAGGCAACAGACAAGAACTGATCATTCTACATTTTGAGAGTGCTTGGAAGGAAGGTCAGTTGGGATTTAATTTTTCTCTCACCCATTGTCATCTGCATGAGGTTGATGGAAAAGGCCTTTATGAGGAGGTAGCATTTGGGCAGAGACCAAACAGAAGCTGGAATCAGCTGTGGGAGAAGCATCCCAATTGAAGGTCCTGGGGAAAGGAAGAGGAGCTTTTGTTTTACAGGAGCTGAAAGGAACCAGTGCAGCTGCAGTGCAGTGGGCAGGGCAGGCCTGGTGGACCTTGAGGAGAGGCGGGGAGGCGGGGCCAGATCAGGCAGGGCCTTCCATGCCAAAGTAAGGACTGGGCCTTCATTTCATTTTATTTTATTTGTTAAAGATGTATTTATTTGGGGGTGGGGGTACCTGCGGCGGACACAGCCCTAAGCAGACTCTGCACTGAGTGTGGAGCCCAACGCAGGGCCCTATCTCACTACCCCAAGACCATGACCTGAGCCAAGACCTAGAGTCAGACGCCCACCAACTGTGCCACCCAGGTGCTTCTGTCTTTCATTTTAGAGCAGTGGGAAGCCACTGGAGATTCGGAGAGTGCCTTGCTCAGATTCACATTTGAAGACTGCTCTGGCTATGGAACAAAAAATGGCTGTAGATTAGGGTTGAAAGACCAAAAGGGTCTGTTGTTGTTGAATGGGGAAGAGGTGACGATGACTTACCAGGGAGCATCAAGGTTGACTCACAGCCCCTAGCCTCCAGCAGACAAGGTCTGGTGCTCTAGCTGTGTGTTCTCATCATCATGTTAACTTGATTCCATTGATCTGCCATCGCTTAACTGTTTTCACTAGGCTATAAGGTGAGGGCTTTATGTCTTTCCTCTGCTTCTGTGTATGATCAGTTCCTTGTCCATTGCCAAACTCTTAAAAGGCTCTCAATATTTATTTAATGGATGAATGTGTAAAATATAGTGCTCATTGTAATGCTTATTTTTGCAAGCCCATGTTATTAGAACATCAAATAATCTACTTCATGAAGAGGAGAGTTCCTCTTCATTCCTTTTGAATTTACAGTATTTGTTATGGGAGGTGGGATTCTAGATATCTTTATGTCAAAGAAAATGACCAATACTGGATCTTGGACAGGGCAAAGGCAGTAGTAATACATAGCTCTGCTCTATTTTCTGCAGCAAGATGTCCCCTTAGCTCCTTATCTGTGGTATCTCAACCAGGAGCCCTAGTTAATTTTCATGCAGAAGAAGCCTTTGAAACCCAGGCCTCTTTCATGCTCTGGGAAGATTTGAGAGGGGTCAGCCCTGTTTAGATTGGTTCTCTGCACCAGTCGGGGAAGCCTGCTGGCTATTCTCAGCATGGAGTATGTTGCAGGGAGGAGATGAGCAGGAAACAGACCAAAGAACCAGGGCACTTCCCAGCTTGAATCAGGCCTGTCTTGTGTGGATTCATTATTTTGTGGAAATTAATCCTCAGAATGGCAGACATAGTTTATTTGAATGTGAACTGATGGTGCATTTCATGGCTAGGTGGATGTGGTTTTGGATTATCCATCCTGGTTGATTGTCCTTGCCTCCAAACCCTTCCATAAGCACAGATAATTGAACTATACCCGGTTTTGTGTTTTCACACCCAATTTGATGTCCATATGGCATTTGGTATGGGGTGGTGGTGTGCGATGATCTCGTCCTACTAGCTTTCGTTCACAATGGAGCTGGTGTAGTTTATAAGCAACAGTGACTCTAGCTGTCACTTAATGAGAGCTTCTCATGTTCCAGGCATTATGCTCCTTTACCAGGATTATCACATGTGGAGTCCTCACCACAATCTACTACTACTACTATTACAAGTAGTAGTAATACTACTAATAATACAAATACATTTGGCATTTACTGTGTGCCAAGTGGTGTTCTAAGTGATGGCATGAATTAACTCATTTATTCTTCAAAATTACCCCAGAAGCAATAACTCTAATCCCCAGGAATGAGAGTCACATGGATCAAGATCTGAATGGTACACATGGTATTGAACGAGGTGGAAGCCTTGGCTATAATGTGTCATCAAGCCAAGGCGGATGCTGCTATCATCCTCTTGTTATAGAGAGCTCAGAAAGGTTAATTTCCTTGCCCAAAGTCACACAGCCAGTGTGGGCTAGGGCCAGGAACTGAACTCATCTTTCTGTCTCTAAAGCCCTTGCTTTCTTTTAATTATAGCCCCTGAGAACTAAAAGCCAGATATTTATTACTGGTGGGTTTGGGACACTTGACGCCTCGGCAGAGAAACCATCTTCCAGATTTTTATTAAAGTGTAATTTTGCAACGATGTTATGGCATAGTAAGTGTAGGGATCTGATAATTCAGTTCTGTAAGTTTTGGGGAAGTCAACCTGAAGAAAAATCAAAGAGCCCCAGTTGATCAGAAGCAGGATATTACAGCATACTCTTGCTTTGTTTTCTTCTCCCTGCCCAAGTTTTGTTGTTATTGTTGCTATTGTTGTGTGTAAACTGTTTGTGACTATGTATGGCCAGGAGCCAGAAGGACAACAGTGGCTTTGTAAATTTGCAACAGATACTCGGATAAGATAAGTACATAATTAGCATGGAGCAGCAGATGAGGTTGTCTGGAAGTCTGGAAGATTCAAATTCTGCATAGGGAATTAGCAAATAGTTCCCGATAACAGTGACTTTCAGATGAACGTGAATGGGGAGCGTAGGCCCAGCCCCTCTAGACAGTTAATAATAGAATGGATTGTTCAAGAGCAACAATTATTTTTATGTGCTTACCATGTGACAAATAATATGCTCGACTTATGTGCATATATCGGTAATGTATTTCTTACAATAACTCTATGGTGTAGGTACTATTATTATCCCCTCTTACAGGTAAGAGTATTGAATTTCTGCTGAAGGGACATGGACATTCCTTCTCTCTCTCTCCCTCTGGCTCACCCTGCCTTCCCTCTCTATTAAACACACATATCCCTCTAATAAACGGTAAAGTTGGGATTTGAACTGAAGTCTTATCTGACTCCAAATCCTATTCTCCTAGAGGTCGATAACGAGTCTCCTAAAAGCAGTCTGACTTATTTTCTACCGTCCCTTACAATCACTATCGTATTAGCACCCCCAAAGTAATCACATCTGCTGCTGGTGTGCCACCTACTGTGGAAGGTGAATGGGGGTAACCAGTCTCCAGGCACTAACTCAATGGGGAAGTCTCGGCCAACCTCTGATAAAGGCTCCACTACTACTGTACCTGCGGCTCATATGGGAAAGCTGGCATTAATTTTCCAAAGTCACAAATACAGAGGTTGTACCAGAACCAGGTCTCTGAGCCCTCAGTTTTTACTTAACCACATGCTATTTTGTCTCCCAGCCAACGCTAGCCAGATGATCTGTGGGTGGATAGATAGAGAGGTCGATAGGTAGATCAGTCAGTCCATACCCAAAAGTATACCTGTTTATATACACACGTCTCCATCTCTCCATGTCTGTATCTGTCTGTCCATCTGTCTAAATTTAGAATTCAAGACCGTGCTGCCATTCTCTTTCTTCTGAGTCATCCGACCAGCTCACTGCATTTGAAGCAGCAGCGAACTTAACTCCTTGCTTACATTGGTATTCCTCTTTCTAGCAGCCCTGTCACAATAGCAATTGGAATAAAACCCAAAGAGTAGTGCAGAGAATATAAATGGGTTATTTTTCTCTTCAACTCTGAGTAGGACAAAATTCTCCTAAAGAACAAGGGAACAAAGGTTCCGTGACAAACATACACCAGGGGACTCTAGCTCTCTCTGATAGAGCCTGTGTAACATAATGGAAAAAGAAATTTAGGATAAAAGGAATTCAATGGGAATTTTAGGTAACCTTCCAGATGGAGGCTCGTGGTCCTGTGCATTTATATGCATCCTCATTAGTAGCATTTATTGAATATCTACTCTGTAAGCAAAGCTATTATATGTCCCCTACCTGTCCAGCTTATGACTCAGTGAGAATGCATGCATAGGAACTGAACAGATGCATTTACAGGGAATTTTTATCTATATGTCACCTACGTAAGTGGTTGTCTTTATCAAAATCACGGAGGTGGTCATGAAAAGGGATCATACAGTGTCATTGTTGGAAATAAGAGCTTTTTGAACAATTAAAAACTGACGTGAAGTTAAACCCTCTATTTTGAGAGGCAGAGTAGTGAGTTTGAAGCTTGATTCTAATGTCAAATGATTTGGGACAAAGTGAGCAACCACTCTTACCTTCAGTTTCTTTTTCCATAGAAAAGGAGTTCTTTAATATCCGTGCACCCCTTATAAACCCTTGGCCCATATAGTCCAACCTCTTTGCCAAATGCCAGTCAAGCAAGTAGAACAACAGAAAACATAATAGTCGTTGACAAAATAACTTCCAACAGCTTACTGATTTCTCCTGGGGAAAATATATATTCAAGCAAATTTAATTTATAATCTTTAGCAATATTCTTCACGTCCTGCTTTCTTCCCTGTGTTCTTGGATTTGTACCGTGGCCCCACCTTGCATTAGCTGTGTCCAGTTTGTCCCACCACCACTGAGCCCTCTGCGCATTAACCCTCTTTCTCCCCACAGCCCATTACTCCGAGTGTGGTTGGTCCTGTTTCAGTAAGCCTGACTGTCCCTCCTCTTCCTCTCGTTCTCGACGTTCAGCATCAGCTGTGCCCAGGCACCTGACAGATGAGCAGGCCAGGGAGGGAGATAAGCTGAATGACAAATCTGCTTACCAGTCGGGGAGATGGGTAGGGCCTGGAAGTATGCCGTATCAGTACCTTTTGGTTTATTCACCACTTTCACTCTTGCTCCTGACTGTCAAAGGCACAGAGTGAAGCTCAGACAGGCTCTGACTGCTCACTGCCAGGCACAGAACAAGTCTGGCACTTGAGATGTAGCAACATCTACAGGTTAACTCAGGGCCACGTTCTCCAAGGTTGTGATGGGTCGGGCACAATGTAGGAGGAGGGCTTATGGTTTCTGCAAGCCAAGAGACAAAGACGAATGGTAGGATAAGAAGAATGGAAGAAATGCGAGTTGGTGTGAGCTGTTGCTGTGGTGAGGCTGGTGTTTGGTGTGTAAATAAATGATGGTTTTGACTGCAAGACCGAGGAGGGCAGTTTATCGGATGCATGGGTACAGACGGGTTGCTAGTGGGAGAGGAATGTGCCTTTCAGTGTCCTGTGACATGAGTGATCGTGATAGCTCCCAAGGTCCATAGAAAGTCATCCTGGAAGGTTGAGTCAAATGGCAGCCAGGTAGAAACGATTGTCCAATAAGGGACAGAGGCCAAGTCAAAGGGCTGAGGCAGGAGGAGGCAGGTATCTCTCATTTCAGGTGGGCTGAAATCCCTAGGCGTTCAAGAGCAGGGGGTTCATGTGGGAGCAGTGGGACACAGGAGTGAATCAGAGAAGATGGTCAAACCAGATGATGTGGACAGTAAGAGCCAGATTCAGGCTTTGGATTTTACACCAGTTGCTGTTGTGAATTTTGCAAAGTGTGTAAACCAGTGTAACACTTATGTGTTTAGGACGAGGGTTCTTGGCCTTGACACTATTAATATTTTCATCCAGACAACTCTTTGTTAAAAGATACTGTCCTCTGCATTTCAGGAGGCTTAGCAGCATCCTTGGCCTCTCCTCACCAGATGCTAGGAGCATAATCCCTCCCTATTATGACAACCAAAAAATGTCCCCAAATGTCACCTGGAGGAGAAAACCACCTTCAGTTGAGAAACCCTTGCTTAGGGAGGGGTTGCTAACAGCAGTGCCTAGGATGGATAGAAGAAGTCGTATGAGATCCTTAGCACGCTGTAGCAAAAGTTGGGGGCAGACATGATGAGAGTGTGTGCACCCCAATACATAAGCCAGCACCTTTATGGCCAGCAGGAGTACCATGGGTATGTGTAATAGTTGTAGGACGAAGAGGTGTGGGGGGTGCGCCTGGGTGGCTCAGTGGGTTAATCCTCCACCTTCGGCTCGGGTCATGATCTCAGGGTCCTGGGATCGAGCCCTGCATCGGGCTCTCTGCTCAGCGGGGAGCCTGCTTCCCCCTCTCTCTGTGCCTGCCTCTCTGCCTACTTGTGATCTCTGTCTGTCAAATAAATAAATAAAATCTTAAAAAAAAAAAAAAAGAGGTGTGGGGCTTGGGGTATTTAGAAGGAAGTGCAGATTTCTTTTAAAGGTTTATTTATTTGAGAGAGAAGGAGTGAGTGGGGGGAGGGGCAAAAGGAGGGAATCTTTCAAGTAGACTCACTGCTGAGCATGGAACCCAATGTGGGCAGATTCCAAGACCCACGGAGATCTTGACCTGAGCTGAAACCGAGAGTCGGATGCTCAACTGACTAAGCCACTCAGATGCCCCCACATTTTATTTTTTGATGTATTTTATTTTTTCTGACTTTATTAAGATGCTGCCATAGTCAGAGGAGCTGTAAGTTCACTCTCAGCAGAGATGTTAGCCAAATCTCTCTTTTCACCATCCAAATTAGAAGACAATGTTAGCAACATTTGATGTTGAGTTTCTGAATAAGATTCGCACTGCCCTTATCCTGGCATCTTTTGTAACATTTTATTTATTTTTAAAACTCCTCAGAATTGTACATTTTTGTCTAGGTTCACTCAGTCCTCCACAGCCAGCTGGCCATTAAAGAAATTTAGAGAGAAAATTGCTGAAGCAACTATGCTCTTGTTTGTTTTGCATAATCAACCAAAATAGCCCCAGAAGTGATTATACTTGAAGTTTCCGTGGTAGCAGGGATATACTGTCATTCACCTTGACCCCATTTAGGACTCTATCATTTACTCAGATCTTATTATCTGTTTCAAGCAAGAATTTCTTGTAAGAATGCATGTGTTTTTTATTTTTTTTGTGTGTGTGTGCACACGTGCCCGTATCCACTGATTAATTTTTTGCATCCTGTTTCCAAATAAATCTTCTTCAGTCACATCTCTACTCATGTCACACCTCTGCTCAAAAATTTTCAATGGCTCCCTGTTGCTTATCAGATCAACCGTAAGCCACTTAGTATGGCACTGAATGCCTTCCATGATCCAAACCCTCTGTTTTTCAGTCTTACCCTTCCCGACTCTGTTGTGTGCATTTCACTTTTTAACTAAGGTGGGTGAATTTTTAAAATGTTTATAAAAAAAGAAGAAATGAGTGAATCAACGAGACTTCAAGTCCTTTTAAAACATTGTATGAACAATAAGGAATAATGAGACACAGACTTTTCTTTTACTCACTTTCTAAATCAAAATTGTTATTTGCTTCTGACAGGGCATCCGGTATTTAATTTTACTATGTCAGACAGGAAATCTAGAGCTGCACATTCCAAGTGTGTGCATTTATGAATTTTTCATTAATTACTCTGACTGAAATTGGATACAAGCCTAGCTTAGAAGATAACCCATTGTTTATTTATTCAGTTTGTTATCCAGGTCACCTGATATCCAATTAAATCTATCATTATTCCTTTGCTTTTGCTTGTTTCATTTGCAAAACACTTTGTCTAAGGTCTTTTCAGTATCCTTCCTGCTCTTCTATCCTTCATGCGAAGTTCAGTAACTGATCCAGTGAAAAGTTCAAAACCAGTCATATCCTAAACCAAGGAAGCATAGCACTTTCTTGATAAGTGAGTATAGACACATCCACGTGTCTCCATTTCCACTTTCCTTTTTTTTTTTTTTTTTTTTTTTTTTTAGATTTTATTTATTTATTTGACAGACGGAGATCACAAGTAGGCAGAGAGGCAGGCAGAGAGAGAGGGGGAAGCATGCTCCCTGCTCAGCAGAGAGCCCAACTCAGGGCTCCATCCCAGGACCCTGAGATCATGACCTGAGCCGAAGGCAGAGGCTTTAACCCATTGAGCTCCCCAGATGCCCCCATTTCCACTTTCTTAAGTAAGCTTGTGCAAGAAGAAAAATATCTTTCTTCTTTCTCTCTTCTGCTAAGTCAGTTTGCTTTCTGGATTCACCTCCATGTGTTCCTTTTCAGAATCCCTGGGCACGCACAGTTAGAGACAAAAGTACGAGTGAAATTGGTGATTTAAAAATATCTGATGAAAATAAGTCAATTTTCCCCCCTTTCAAATCTCTGTGCTTGGTCCTGTTTAAATATTCCTTTATCTTTGTGAGAAATAGAATTTAAGATTTTTTATTCCGGTTAACAGCTACCATCATAAATCTGTGGGCTTTTGATCTTAGATACCCATTGCCTCTGCAAAATCTGTTGAGCTGAGAGAAAGTTCTCCCATTGAAAATAATGCTGTACTTTATATGCAGCCCGGACACTATGACACTTGATAGATTGCCACAGGATTAAACATACTTTTCTTTGTCATTGCTGGACAGGGCCGATTTTGGTTTATGGATGCCCCAGATTACTTTCCACCTGCCTCTCTCTGCCGAGGACAGAGAAATTTCATGACTAAACTCCTCCATCTGATTCTAAATGACATGTGGTTGACCCCGATGTGTTGTAACTAGATTTTTAGATATTTTAAGTTCTTGGACATACAGGGACCCTGGTTTCTGTTCCCTCCCTATAGATCTGTCTAGGTTTGATGGACCCTCTCTGAAAAGGCTCCTCTGAGAGGTCTTACAGGCAGCATGAGGACACTTTCTGCTTTTATATCAGAGGAATTTCTCCAGTCCTAACTTTAGGGGTCCCATCATGTATCTGTGACCTATCCATCTTGTGACTTAGGTGCATAACTCTTAATCACTGTGTGTGTATCAGTTTCCCCATTAATGATGATGCTAAAGCATGTACCTCTCAGGGCTTTGTGGGGATTAAGGAGATGATGCATGCAACACACTGGTCGAAATAGTGGACATAGGGTCCTCATGGTTATCCCATGAGTGGCTGGTAGATACATACCTTCATAGATGTTGAAGGACTTGTCAGTCCAAACTGAGCATGTCCTAAGTCATGGAGTGGAGTGGAGTAGACTGTCCTGAACTGTAACAGAATGGGGTAGAGTGGGATGGACAGGGTAGAGTGGAGTGTGCTTGAATTAAAGTGGAAGGAGTAGGATGGAGTGGAGTGATACAGAGTGGAGCCAGATTGGCAGGGAAAGAATCTGCTCACAGATTTTAATGAAAAGCCATAGAGAGAGAAATGATCAGATACCTGTACTGGGAAAGCATGCATTTTTTCAAGAAAATGAAGATGACGTTGCCTAACAGAGGAGTGATGTTAACTGTCCCTTGGGACAAGGGCAAGATTATATATATATATCCGGGGATATATTAGAATTATGAAAAATATATTTTCCCTAGAGTGCTATCATCAACTTCTGTCAAACCCCTGTACCAGACGTAGAAATTGTCTGGAATATACAATAGAACTTTAAAAAAAAACACAGAGATTCAAGTCCATTTCTGCATAGTCTTATGAACAGACAACTGGGAGGAGTGTGGCTTTCACATTCCTGGTAGATGAGAAAAAAATTGGCAGCCATCACTTTCCTTCCAAAAGGCAGGCAAGCGCTGGCATATTCCCACGGCTTATGTTTTACCAAAACGGATGTCTCTAGGTCCTGATGCTATTCCCATCTTTCAGTTTTTCTGTCTTATGCTCTGTTGTTTTTGCTCTGACTACCTACTGCCAAAATAGGAGGTCAAAGCAAAAGCTGTTTTCAAACGGTTGACTGTTGTAGCCTCTCCCAGATGTCAGATGAAGAGTGTGATCGTCTTGGTGGCTCATGCGTGCAGGGTGAGAGTCTTTCTGGCCATGGGGCAGATGGACAGATGAGCCATTCACTGGGTCGTCCTCATCCTGGGACTGAGGCCTCTGATTCTTGGCAATTTCACCAAGCTCTGCTGATTTCATCGATATAAATGACTACGTTATTATTATTATTTTTTTCTTGTCCTATTGGATCAGCTAGGGTTAGGTTAGGTTGCAAGTGACAGAAAATTGTGGTTTTAAACAGAATTTTACTTTTCTCTTGCATGAAATGAAATCTAAAGAAGGACAGGGCAGATGGATATGGAGACTCCTGGGTCGTCTTCTATCAAGATATTCCACTGTCTTCAACACTTGGCCTCCACCTCTAATGCATTTTGATTTCCCACTATCATATCCTCGTTTCAACAGGGACCAAAGAGAATTTGAGAAATAATACACTTCCTCTTTCCAATGAGGACTTTCTGGAAATTGCCCACACCGATGTCACTTAGATTTAGTTAGCCAGAACTTAGCCACACAGCTATATCTATCGTAAGGAAGATGGTCAAAGTTGTTTTGATATGGGTAACCATATGCCCTGCTGAAGCACTGGGCTTCTTTTTTAAGGTATAGGGGAATTCGGGGAGAGCATGAATGCTTTTTATCACATCCGTATTGATGGAGAGTGTGTTTGCTGCAGCAATATCCCAGGAGCCCTGGTTGAAGATACTTGTGGTTATTTTACCATCAACTGGATTACAGAGTCATTTCCAACAATTGTGTCCTCGTGTTTATTTTCACCTACCTTAGGTTCTGGAAGAATCACAACAAAGGTCCAAGGGCTGTGATTTCTTTATTAGTTCTGGTTTGGGTGGGGAGAATAGGAGGCCTAATTATGTCTCTACTAACAGGAATCATGTCCTGCTCATCTGTAGCCTCTCTTTTATCTTGAATATTCCTTCACCCAAGGATGCACACTCATTGCTGTAGCATCAAGGTTACAGTCAGAAACAAGGCAGGCCAGCTTCTGTCCTCATGAACATCACAGATTGAGGTCAGCACCATTAAGGAAATAAATGGGATGAAGTTGCAAAGAGGCCCCGAGTCAGGGAGTGAGCCTGTTTAGACTAAGCCAGGTAAACTAGGAAGGCAGCTTTGAGGGAAGAACAGCTGACTTGCAGCCTCAAGGACGAGAGAAGGTCACCCAGAGAAGCAAGGAGAGAATTGCAGTAGGGAGGACTGGTGTGTGCCAAAGCTTGGAGTGCAGAAGGTTTGGTGTGTTCAAGAGAAGAGGGGTGGCCATTGTACCTGTGTGACAAGGGTCAGAGGGGAGAGGAATGCCCCACACAAAGAAGGTGCTTAGGTTTTGCTCAGCATTACAGTCAGACTTTCTACTTCTTCAGTGATTTTATTTGAAATCCATTTGTATAAAGTCTTGGTCACCCCATCTATTCCTGGAATGATCCCATCGCGGAGTGTACATGCTGAAACTATTACGCTAGTGTGGAATGGTAGGGAGAAGGATGTTTATGTTTTTAGGAGAAGGTACTGAGAGAGAGGCTTTGATGAAGGCATTCAGTTGGTTGGAGAAAAATAACAAATGTATTTGGAGATACATTTCTGGAATTGCCTGATTTGCATTGAGCAGTACAGCCTCCAGTTACGAAACCGTTTCCCTCAAAAAATTTTTTTTCTCCCAATCTGTCTTTCACTCTGACAGATGTGGCATATCTTGTGCCTAATTCAACAAGAACTAGTCGTGTCCCACTCCCCACCCCCATCCCCCGCCTGCCTCTCTGCTTCAGTGGAGTTTGGAGCTTGTACTAGTATCTACTTTCTTCCTAGTTGGAATGTTCGTCACTCCATTTGTTTTTATAATTTGGGGAATTTTCTTTTTGTTTGTAAATTTGTCATTATCCCCCGCAAAGCTCCCTGCTATGGTTTGGTAAATATCTTGATATCTTCACATTGAAAGCACTACTTCATCTGCCAGCTAGGTACTTTCATCCCAAAATGCCATTCCAGAGGAGAAAGTTGGAACTGTAAGGATTGGCAACAATGATCACCAGCAGCAACATCTACCATTATGGGATTAACAGGAATTAAATCTACTTGAGCCATGAAGTGATCCAGCACCTTACTTGCAAGTAAGGATAAGGTTTATAAAATAGGATTTAAAGCAGGACAATTGTCCTTGGCTGTTTTTGACCTTTTTTTCTGATTGGTGGTAAGTTTGCATTGGGAGCTCAATAATTGTACTCTCATATAGTCTTGAAACTTAGTTACCCTACTTCTGCAAATGCCCACACATTGCTTTCTGATCCCCTTCTTTTAAAATTGATTTTTTTTTTGGCTTTTCAGTGTTTTCTTGGATACTCCATGCAGATTACTCTTTGTCCAATTTGCAGCTTTCTATTATGAAGGGAGAAAAGCTTGAGGTCCAAGGAAGTGGGCAGTCTTTCCTATACCACACTATATCTTCTGCATGACATCAGCTTGACTTTCTCCCAACCAAGATGCACTGCTTAGGCAGTCAATTCTAATGTCATTGAAGTGGTAGTTGTCTGTAAGTGGTCATTGGACTATACTTGTTGTAAACCTGTCAAATAGTCTTAAGATGAAATTCAAACCCTCCCAACGTTCCACAAGACCCTGAGTGATTAGATGGCATTCAGACCTGTGTAACCATGTCTCTCACTGGTTACCTCCTTGCTCCTTGACTTCTTCAGCTACACAGGCCTTCTCGAAGTTTCTCAGACATGCCATGTTCTATTCTGCCTCAGGACCTTTTTGTGTGCTGTCACCACTGCTGGGGTGCTCTTCCTTTTCTACCTCTTCAGTTATTTTAATTACTAGACAGATGCACATTAGGGGGGCAGCCTTTCTGACCTCTAAGTGCCAGGCCCTCTCTTCTGTAACAGAACATTTTTTTTTTTCTTATTATGGCACTGATACTTTTAGTTATTTAGTTAGTTTACTTGTCCAATTTGTCTCTCTCAGGGGGTGTAGCTCAGGGGTAGAGCATTTGACTGCAATTTGTCTCTCTCAAGGACCTTATTTTCCTTGATTTACACTGAGTCCCTAGCATCCAGCAGGTTCCTTAACATGTAGTAAATATTCAATAAGTATTTCTTAGATAGTTGGATAAAAGCATTCTGAGCTTTGTGTGGAGGCACCAGCTCTGATTGAACATGAATCTAGGGATGAGAATCAATACACAACATCTTACCTTGTCTTACCCTTCACTTTATATCATTCAGTCTCATATATTGCAAGTGAATTATGGATTAATGGTTCAAAGATGCCCCTCATTCAGTTTTTCCTATGAGTCATTCAGCGAACATATATGAAGGAAGTACTTGGGGCCTTGGTCTAGGTGTCAGACACCAGGAAACCTAATATGAACCTTGTGTCATTTCCACGTTCATGTTTTTCTGGTTATTCTATTATCTGTATGTCTCCATTTGTCTTCACATTTTGCATAGTTCAAAATATTTATTACTTATAAGGGAAGGATTTAGTTTTAACTATTCATTTAAAGACCTGGAGGTCCTATACATCAGTGCTTCCCAAGACTTTTTTTGTGTGGGGTATGTATGTCAACCATCAAATTTGCTTTGGTGCACATAGAGTGAGAGAAGGAGCTTTTCTTTTTATGGTCCTTCCACTCCTTTCCTTGTACTACTTGCATGAGCTTCATTAAGCTAACTGCCTAGTGTTCTTCAGATCCCTTTCCTTCTCTCTTCTTTCTCCCATTCTTCTTGATCCCTCTCCTCCTATCTCTTTCTTGTGCTATTGTATATTCTTCGAACATGCTTACCACCTTTCATTGCACACAGATTTAGAACTCATGTTGTGAATCCCTGCTAGATCGATTATTCCTTACAAAATACTCTGGGTTCTCTCCTTGTATTTCTCACTGAGGGAGGATTTTGCATCCTCAACTTTTACAAGTTAGGAATAGCCATGCGGCTTGCCTCAGTCAATGAAATGTGGGGAAGTGACCCGTGTCTCTCTAGAGAAACACTTCTCTGTCAGCTTGGGTCCTGGAGAGAAGAAGACATAGAGCAGAGCCACAGATAATCCACAGAGGACACCGAACCTGAGTCAGAATTAAGCCTTTGTTGCTGTAAGCTTCTGTGATTCTGAGGTCATTTGTTACAACAGCATACCTTGCCTCTTCTGGCTGATACTGAGTTTTATCTCAGAAGCCATATCTTTGCAGAAGTTCCTCAAACCTGCTAAGATTAGGGCTGTTGCTTCTTTCATGTGTTCCCATGACATTCCCTCATAGCTATCAGCACATGATAGTATAATTACTTTGCTGTCGGCTCCCCACTCCCCACCCCCCAGCCCTTACCATTAGACTATGAATTCTGTGCAGGCAGGGAACTTGTTTGATTCATCTGTCAACCTTCCCTGGCCTTTGATAGGTATTCAATAAATATCTGATGAATGAAGGTACAGAAGATTAGTGTAAAGAGGCCCATTTCTGTGCCACCATCATGAACATCTTTGGTGGGATAGAGTCTAGTGAAAAGAGTGGCCATGTCCGTGTAAACACAGTGTTGTCAGAAGAGTCTCACATCGTCGTGGAGAATGTGTACACCCACGTGAGATTAACTGCGTGGCAAACCCTGATCGCGATTCTCTTCAGGAAACTGAACAAAGGGAGAAAATCTGGGGCAATGATACATGATGAAGTATATTTGCAGTGTATGGGCAGCAAACCAAAACAAAAAATAGAAACAACCTATCAACTACATTTATTTAAGTTCACAATTTATACTCTGATGATGCAGGGTCATGTTTCCCAAGCCAGCAAATCGAACTCCTATTTCTTGCTGATTTGTTTTGCCCATCACAGGTATATATATCCTGATAAGCCCCCAAGCCCTATGGTCCATCTCTGTGTCCCTGCTCCATTTTCACTTAGGAGACTTGAGGAACTTTCATGGCCTCACATCTGTTTCTCCATAGACTGAGAGGAACAGATCATCCAAACATCCAGTAACAACCTCTTTGGATTTTTTTCTTGTTGTTAAAACCATCAGTGATCCTTTATGTAGGAGAAATCATAGACCTCATTTTTCACTTGGAATTTGTCTCAGGCCACTGGTGGGAGACTGCAAAACCATGACCATCATGATGATGCTTCAGTTTTACAGACAACAACAAACAAACAAACAAACCCAGCAAGTTTTCTCCTCCTCCCATGACAAAGTAGACGAATTCACTTAAAAGTGACTCAGATTTACTAGGTGTAATGGTAAGATGTGTGGCTTCTCTGTTCATCCATAGTTGGAATCAACAGGTGGGACCCGTGACAGTCTCTCAGCTCACAAAGAACGCTGAGCGTGATAGCTTTAAATGGGCCATTACCTTTTTTATATTTATCCCAAACTGTTAAGGTCAGCATTAAAATTTGACCTTTTCCCTGCCAACCCGTTTGAAGTAATTAACCCCTGTGTCTTGAAACACAAGGAAGCTATGACTTTGTTATTAAATTCTCATAAAGAGCCTATTAATATTAAAATTGCTTCACTCTTGGGCTGAATGTATTAACGGCCTTGCACTGGGTAAACACAAACCCTCAGCACAGTGTTTTAAAATGCATGAGTTGAGGGCAGAGCATGCTTTTCCAGCTACCTCCTCTGTAGCAGAATGTTACGCCTTCTGCGACAATTTCCCCTCATATTTGTTCAAATGTTTCCATTTTAAATCTGTGTCCTTAGATTTATGTTTGTTTATAGGGAAACTCATTTTACTGCTAGCAATTTTGGAGCAGGTCCAGTGGAGTAGAACACCTATGAAGACCCCTGTTCCCATCACCCTGGTTGTTACTTCCCAGGACAGTGCTCAGACCCTGATCTTCTTGGTGGGGAGCACAGCTTGAGATTATTCATACAGGCAGGTCCAACATACCTGTGCATCACCTGCAGAGTGTGGTTAAAGAGGCAGATTTACACAACCCATCATAGAAAGACTGAGTTAGAATTGGCAGAGAGGAGACATTCCCGAATCTGCTGTGTAAACTACATTCTCAAGGGGTTTGCTATAGTGACACCTACCAGAATTCAATTTGTTAATTCAGTCGTTCAAAATATGTATTGCACAGCTATTATATGCCAGAGATTGTGCTAGACCTTGGGGATACCGTAGGAAATTAAAGAGCTAGGTTCTTGTCCTATTGGGTCTTATAGTTCATTAAAGAGATACACAATGAACAAGGAGAAAATAAATAATTAAAAATAGCAACAAGTGGACTTCTACTTCTGGGAAGATAAAGTAGGCACACTTTTCCTGATTCCTTCTGCTGAATACAAATAAAATCCCTAGACATAAACATATAGATTCAAATAGCTGAGCACTTCCAAACAGGGTAAATCCAAAGAAATCTACACTGAGACCCATCAGAGTCAAACTTCTGAAAAATGAAAGCAAAGAAAGGAAAAAAAAGAATAGTCTTGAAGGTTTAGAGAAAAAGGAAACTATCTAGAGGGGAGAAGCAGTTTGAAGGCAGCAGATTTCTCCTCAGAAGCCTTGGAAGCACAGAGAAAATGGCGTGACACATTTCAAGTGCTGAAAGAAAATACTTGTTAGCTTGGAATTCTATTTCTAGTGCAGATATCCTTCAGAAATGGAGGAGAAATCAAGGCATTAGTTGCTACCACACCTACCTTAAAAGAATGGCCCAAGAGGGACGCCTGGGTGGCTCAGTTGGTTAAGCGGCTGCCTTCAGCTCAGGTCATGATCCCAGTGTCCTGGGATCGAGTCCCACATCCGGCTCCTTGCTCGGCAGTGAGCCTGCTTCTCCCTCTGCCTCTGCCTGCCTCTCTGTCTGCCTGTGCTCGCTCCTGCGCTCTCTCTCTACCTGACAAATACATAAATTTTAAAAATCTTTAAAAAAAAAAAAAAGAATGGCCCAAGAAAGTTCTCTAAAGGAAAAGGTAGTCATAAAATGATTCTTAGAACATCAGGTGGGAAGAAGACAAAAACAGGGATAAATTGCCACAAACATCTAGTGTTTTCAAAATTATCATTTATCGTTGAAGTCAGAATTGTAACATAGTCTGATGTGGTTCCAAATGCATGTAGTAGAAATATTTACAATAATTATGCTATAAATGAGAGAAGGTAAAAGAAGGTAAGATTTCTGTGTTTCACACAGTCTGCTAAAATGATTACAGGAGGTAGACTGTGTAAGTTGTGTATGTATAATGTATATCCAGAGCAACTACTTAGAATAAACTATAAGAAGAAATTTGCTCAAAAACACTGTAGATAAATTGAAAGGCATTAATAAAAATATGCAAGTAACTCAGAGGAAGGAAGAGAGAAGAAAATGGAAAAAACAAAGAGATAACAAAAAAAATGACAGAATTAAGCATTAATATAACAGTAATTACATTTAATGTAAATGGGCTACATATACCAATTAAATGAGAGATTGTTAAAATACATGACCCAACTATATGCTGTCTATAAGAAATTGCTTTCAAATTTAATTATATAGGTAGTTTGAAAGTAAAAGGATGGGAAAAGGGATACCATGCAAAACCAATCAAAAGGAAGGG
>RCUC01136376.1:0-34617 GCA_003697995.1 Taxidea taxus jeffersonii
TGCCCTCCTCCCTCACTGGTGTTTTGATGTTTTCTTCATGCAGATCTTCCAGTAAGAAGATCTTCCATGCAGATTTCTAGTAAGGCTTCTTCCAAGATGTATAGGAAGCAGGTGAATATGCAGATACAGGGCTTTAGGCAAGCCTGGGGCTCTGAGGCATGGAGCTGAGTGAAATAGAGAGTGTAGTGATTTGCGATAGGGGACTAGGTAGTGTGGCCCCTCATACTTAAGCACCTTTGGTCATGTAGGCTCTGAGGTTTCATCCATGACTGGTTCTAGACCTGGCCTTGTTCATTCTGGCCCCCAGATTGCCAGTGATTAATAGCAAGTACCATCTGTTGAGTGGGTACCATGTGCCTAGTTACGTTGGTGGTAGGTAGGTAGGTAGTCATATACACACACACACCGAACTATGCTATGAAGTCTTCTCTCCATTTTACAGATGAGAAAATGGCGACTCTCACCATGAAGGTCATGCAGATAGTATCATATCAGAGGTAGAAGTTGAACCCAAGTCTTTCTGACACTAAGGCCTGTGCTTTTCTCATTTTTGCCTCAGAGGAATGTTCCACAAGTTTTAGGTTCTTGAAAAGAAACAGATGAAGGTTGACAGTCATATTTTTTTATTTTAATATCTAAGCACTAAGTAAGTACTTTTTTAGGTAGAGAAATGGAAACACATCATTAGGACATAAATTTTGAATCAGAAGCTAATGTGGGTTTGGGATCTAGGTCTTTTGGCTTGTCTAGCATTTTATTCTCCAGGCAGAGGCTATGTTTGATTTATTCATGTGTTTTCCCTAGCAGCTACTTTTGAGCTTTACATATATATGCCATCTAATGACATTTTAAAAATTATAAATAAATTAATTTTCATTTAATTTTTGAGGGAGCAGGGAAGGAGCAGAGGGAGAGGGGCAAGCTGACTCTGAACAGAGCGTGGAGCCTGATGCAGAGCTTGATCCCACAACCCGGAGATCATGACCTGAGCCAACATCAAGATTTGGCCACTCGGGATGCCTGGGTGCCTCAGTCAGTTAAGCGTCTGCATTCAGCTCAGGTCATGATATCAGTGTTTTGGGATCCAGTCCCGCATTGGGTTCCTTGCCCAGTGGGGAGCCTGCTTCTCCCCCTGCTTGTGCTCTCTCTGTCTGACAAATGAATAAAATCTTTAAAAAAAAAAAAAAAAAGTCACCACTCAACTGACTGAGTCACCCAGGTGCCCCTAAATGAGTTCTCCTTTCCCAGTCATATCCTCTTTGGAAATATGAAAAGTAAATATATTGCTAACTATGTGCTCTCTTACTGTTTTCTCTCCTGTTCTCATGCCACTCTCAAGTTTATAGAAACTTTGGCAAAAGATTTTGTCACATACTCTGAAGTATATTCTAGTCAGGGGGGATTGTGATACTTTGGGAAATCTAAGCTCACTTTGTCAGAAAAGGACTTCCCATGGGATTGTTTTTGTGAATGAAAGAGCAGGTGTGAAAGGACAACCCTCTACTGAACTCAGGTCTGTGCTGTCGCTTCACGCCAGTTGCTCCCCTGGCAGCCAGGTAGAGCTGTGAGTGACAGTACAGTTGGAATGTTGTCCTGGGACAGTGGACAGTCACCATGGATCCCTGTAGACAGGCCCTTCCCTTTGCCATAGTTAGAAACTGGCCTCCTTTTTTTTTTTTTTTTTTTTCCTGGCTTCATTTCTTTTTCTTTAGTTTGCCTGAGCCCTTCTCCCAGCAGCTGGGAATGTCAGTTTATGGTAGGAAGTTCTCTTGGCATGAAACTCAAAGTAATTTATAAACCTCAGATCTTAACAGTTTTATAAATAAAATATGCTCAGCAGATGAAAAAACCATTTGTAATCTTAAAATTTGCTACAATTTTACAACTGGAGAAGTATCTATTTGGTAATATCTTTTTTCTGCTGCTTTCTTCCCACCTACCTGCTCATTCTCTGGCTTTTTAAAAAAAATAGCTATATACTAGAGAAATTTAATGGGAAATTCTGTATGTCATACAACTAAAAATAGCTACCATTTTTTGATGCTCAGCACTGTAGGCTCAGCACTGTCTTAAACTCTTTCAAACCTCAAAGAATCCGGGGCTACCATTTGCCTTACTGGAACCAGTGCATGTAAATATTCTTTGAAATGAGGCCAGCAAATATTAATTTTTCTACTTTAAGATGAGGTTATTCCCCTTAACCAGTTCCTTCCTTCACCAGTCACTTTTATCCCCGGGTGACAATAGCATTGGGAGATTCAGAAACCAGATGATAAACAGTGTAGCTTCTGATTTTTGATGTTGCAGAAATATTTACTTCTTTAAAATATGAAGTGGACAGGAGTGCCTGGCTAGCTCAGTTTGGTAGATCATCCACCTCTTGATCTGGGGGTTCTAAGTTTAAGCCCTGTGTTGGGTGTAGAGATTACTGAAAAATAAAATCTTAAAAAATAGGTCCGCCTGGGTTGCTCAGTTGGTTAAGTGTCTGCCTTTAGCTCAGTTCATGATCCTGGAGTCCCAGGATCAAACCCCACATCTGTCTCTCCCTGCTCAGCAGAGGTCTGTATGCTTCTCCCTCTGCCTTTCACCCCACTTGTGCTCTCTCTTGTTCGCTCGCTTTCTCAAATAAAAATTTTAAAAAAATCTTAAAAAGTAATAAAATAAAATATGAAGTAGACAATAGAGAGGTCTTCCCTTTATGGTATTCCTCTTTATTCCCCCCCTCCCTTTTTTAAAAAGGTTGTATCTATTTGACACTGAGAGACCACAAGCAGGGGGAGCAGCAGGCAAGGGAGAGGGAGAAGCAGACTCCCTGCTGAGCAAGGAGACCTGCAAGGGACTCCATCCCAGGACCCCGGGATCATGACCTGAGCCGAAGGAAGACATTTAACCTACTGAGCCACCCAGAGGCCCCCCGCCCTTACCTCTTATTTTAACCTAAGCTGTTGAAGCAGGTTATCTCAGCTATGAGCAGATTGAAATTGTTAGTTTTTATTTATTTTTTTTTAAGATTTTATTTATTTATTTGACAGGTAGGCAGAGAGAAAGGGAAGCAGGCTCCCTGAGCAGGGAGCCTGACTCGGGGCTCCATCCCAGGACGCTGGGATCATGACCTGAGCCAAAGACAGAAGCTTTAACCCACTGAGCCACCCAGGCGCCCCGAAATTTTTAGTTTTTAAACTGATTAGCAGTGATGGCAATTTGTTTAAGTTTAGACAGACATATAATTGTCATACAAACATTGCCTATTGCTCTGTAAATAGTGGACACTCAACATGATTTGGTCTTTTTAGTATTTAGTTCATTCATTCATTCAACATACACCAGGTAACATTATTCCCACATTCTAAAGGTAGATTAATGACATATTCTCTACTCCTCAAGGATTCTAGAGTGGGGAGATAAACACACAAACAGATAATTTACTCTAGCAAGAGAAGAGCTGCAAGTTTTTAGAGCAAAGGCAAGTAAAGCATTCTAGGGGACAGACTGTGTAAAGGCATAGTGAATTACAAGTGCATGGAATGTTTGAAAGTAGCAAACATTTTGGAGTGGCTGGTATACAAGTCAAGTAGGGAAGCAGGGAGATCTGTGAAATAGTTTGAGATGAGATTGAGAGGAAGAATATAAACTCTTTTTTTTTTTTAAAGAATATAAGCTCTTTGACAGGTCCTGGGAGCCCGTGTGTTGCTTCCATAAGCAGAGGACCTTAGACTTTATGGTGGAGGAGACGGTGGGGGGAGGGGGTGGGTTTGCCTATTGTAGTTGGATGGTTCTCTTTTTTTTCTTTTTCATGGAGATCATGGGGAGGGTCAGTATGATGTTAAAAGGACAAAGGGTTAGAATTTCCAAGTCTTACTTCTTCTTTTTTTTTTTTTTTAAGATTTTATTTATTTATTTGACAGACAGAGATGACAAGTAGGCAGAGAGGCAGGCAGAGAGAGAGGGGGAAGCAGGCTCCCTGCTCAGCAGAGAGCCCGATGCGGGGCTCGATCCCAGGACCCTGAGACCATGACCTGAGCCGATGGCCAAGGCTTAACCCACTGAGCCACCCAGGTGCCCCTCCAAGTCCTTCTTGGGGGACTTTTCATCTATAAACATTTTAATGCTTTACGGTGTCAAATGACAAAAAGAATACATTTTAGTAAGGAGTTTGGTGTCCTTTATTTAAAGGAAAACAGTCCATGAATTGGGGAAGTACAGTGCCTAAGAAGCAGATACACTCTGCCGCAGGGATTTGGGGCTAGAGCACGTTTTCTAGAGCATTACAAGCCGCTCTGCATAGTAGTAGCGTGACTAAGAGGATGGAGACCTCCTTACAAGGCTATCAGCAGGTTCTGTTCTCTAAGCTGAGTTGGAGGGTTGTGATTGGTATATATTGGGTTTCCTTGGCAGGGTTTCCCAAAAGTACAGACTTAGATTTTTAGACTTTAGATTTGTGATGTGAGTCAGGCCTCTATTTTGTGGGTCCCCAGTCTGTTTACCAGTAGTCACATAAGTTAGATGGCTCGCTTCAGGTTTTTTTTTTTTTAAGATTTTATTTATTTATTTGAGAGAGAGAAAATGAGAGAGCATGAGAAGTAGAGGGTCAGAGGGAGAAGCAGACTCCCTGCTGAGCAGGGAGCCTGATGCCAGACTCGACCCCAGGACCCTGAGATCATGACCTGAGCCAAAGGCAGTCATTTAACCTGCTGAGCCACCTAGGAGCCCCTCATTTCAGTTTTTTGATACTGTTTACTTACCAATCTTTGAAACTTAATTAAGAGAATCACAGCTTCCTTGAGTTAAACATGTACTAAAAAATGTATCTGAAATTCAGTAGAATATGGCTTTGAAATGTTACTGCATATAAACATCATTTCCTTCCAGGTAAGAAACTTAGATTGCAACTTCATTCCCTTCGGGTTCTGTTAGTAAAGGATGTCATCAGTCATTGTAATCAGTAGAATCATCGACTGTCGTTGTAATCATAATTTATTAGAAATTGTTTCGTGGAGACAATAACAGGGAACATTTGGTCAATCTGGAAAGTAGCTTCGTTGCCTTGGTAACAGGTAGGAAAGATGCAGAGAAACCAGTTGTGGAATGTTCCAAAACCAAGGCCCTGAACAGGTTGAGTACTAGCTCAAGGCACAGGCAAAAAGCAAAACATCTGCCAGTGCATCTGCTGGGGTCAGAGACCTGCCAATTGTGCGAACATGCCTGGAGCCTAGACATGTCATTATATGGCCTGATGAACGAGCCTCAGAAGCTACCAGCTGACCAGACAAATGGGAATCTCTGCACTTTGCTTAGACTCAGAATGGAATGTAAAAGTCTTTAACCCAAAGGACCTTCCAAAATGGAACATCTCTAGATGAGTTTAATGATGGGAAGGATCAGGTCAAATGATAAAGACGGTATAAAAGGAATCCATTCACCTTCCACTGAGAGAACTTAACTGCAGAAAACTTAATGTGTATCCGACTGCGGAGCCACCCCCATTGCTTTCTAGTAGCTTCCAGGAAAGGCACATAAGTAAAAGATTACGGTGTAGTTACCAAATCCTAAGATGGAGTAGAGCAAGTATGATGTAAAAACATCAGTGAGGGGGCGCCTGGGTGGCTCAGTGGGTTAAAGCCGCTGCCTTCGGCTCGGGTCGTGATCCCAGGGTCATGGGATTGAGCCCCGCATCGGGCTTTCCGCTCTGCGGACAGCCTGCTTCCTCCTCTCTCTCTTTCTCTCTCTGCCTCTCTGCCTGCCTGTGATCTCTGTCGGATGGATAAATAAAATCTTAAAAAAAAAAAAAAAATCAGTGAGTCGGTTTGGGGGTGAAGGTCTGGAAGACTTCACAGAGGTGACATTGAAGTGAGTTCTATAAGAATAGGAGTAGAACCTAGCAGAAGGGAATTCCAGTGGCAGCTGAGTCTAGAATTGAAGCCTTCTGGTTCCTAAGTACATTTATTTTTGCCTGGACATGCTCAGCCTTTTTAAGACTTCATGTAAGTTCCTCATCTACCAACTTGATAAAATATTACTGTGGCTGGGGAGGTTTGAGTTCTTTCTACAAGCTATGCCCTGTGGGTGAACGTGAACTCCGGGGGAAACTATGTCTATAATTCTGAACTGGACCAGAGCACTGACAGAGCCATCCTCAGATTTTACTAATTCTTCTTTACTAGGTTTTCCCCCATCTTTGTGATCCAGGTAGCATTCACCTCATTGGAGAATTTTAAAACCCATTAATTCTTGTTCTTTGTGATTTCTTCCTTGGTATGTGTTGGTATAAGCCACTCTGTCTCCCTTCCCCGTCTCTGGATCTCTACTTGTTCTTACTGAAGCAGGACCCGCCTGCCTATTCAGAAGCCCCATGAAGGAAAGCTCATAGTGTTGAAGCACTATACAAAAACATAACATATAATTAAGTTCTCTTGAGAATGGAAACTCATAACCCAAGATTGCTAAGGAAGAAATTACTCACACCTTCCTCGTTCTTTGCAGAATTAAAGCAAGACCATGATGAAGGTATAGACACTAAAACTAAATGCAGTGCTGCTTTTTCTCCTTTATTTCAAGCTTGCTTTGCCCCCAAAACACATATGTGTATACACACGGATATTAATTTGGAAGTTTTTGAATTGCTCACAGAAAAGTAAATTATGAGTATTGTAAATTAAAGCCTGTAGTACTTGTCTTCACTGAACAAAACAGAAGCAGGGAAAAGGGGATATATCCGGTGTGACCAAGATGAAGTTCTGCTGAGCAGTGTGGAAGACTGGTGGTCCAAAACCAGGCATCTTCCTTGTGGCTTTTCCATTAGCTCACCATGTGATCTCAGACAAACCACTGTTGTTTCCCCCTCTAGATCCTGTTCGCTCTTCTGTAAAATGAGCAGGTGAAATTAGGGGAGTTGGAGCATTCTGATCCTGTCCTGTAGCACATGGTTTATTGTCCTTGCACTACTGTTTTTATGAAATGATCCTTATCCATTTAAGAAACAAAACAAAGGAGCAAACAGAAGAAAAGAGAGACAGACCAAGAAACAGACTCTTAACTACAGAGAGCAAGCGACCAAAAGGGAGGGCAGGTGGGGGATGGGGGAAGCAGGTGACAGGCATTAAGGAGGGCACTTGTGATGAGCATTGGGCAATCAAATAAAACCTGAAAAAGTAATAATAGAAATGTAAAAATAGAATAGAGTGATCCTTGTCCTCAGAGATTGGGAGAACAGAATATTATTTTCCTTAGGCATTTCGTCCGAATTTGAGAGCTAATTAGCTTTTCTTTTTCTCCTATCTGTTAATTGTTGAAATTGGGGGTTTGTGTGGTGTTTCTTGGTGGTGGTGGTTTATTTTTGCCTACCTTTGTCAGAGGGGACCGCAGGCAGTAATTCTCCAGTGTAGGGATTTATGCTTTGTCATTTCACGTCAAATTCCCAGCTGGAAGTGGTAAAACTACTTCGTACCTGAATACATTTTCTTAGTGTTTTGTTGGGTTTTTTTGTTTTTTGTTTTTGTTTTTTTTAGCTAGCATCAGTGGGTATATTCTCTGTGTTAAATGTTTTTTATGTTTTATTACTTCACCCCTCCACAAGGGGTGGATTCTGTGGGCATCCCCGTACCATGCCTTATGTTCTCGTGTTGTACTCAGACCCTGTGGTGACACCAGGCTTGTTGTTTGTAGGCTGGAGCATCTAGCTGACATGGTGTCTTGGGCACTCCCCTGTACTCTGGGCTTCCTGTCCAGGCTTACACGTCTTGGCCACTGATCCCTCAGATTACCCCTTCAGCTCTCTGACTCTCGAGCCTTATAAACTAGGCCTCTGCCTGGTGCCGATAACCAGATGCCACATCGTTGTCTTCTTTCAGGCTGCCACATTTCTGATAAGCAGTAAGAACTATGGTCTAGAATATGTGCTCCCTTGTGACCGGCCAGCTTCATTCTCCAGGTTCCTGCTCCTGGTCTTTGGCTGACTTGCAGTTTGCTATTTATAGATAGAGTCACCGAGACAAGATATGTGGGATTTGCCTGTACCAGGGACTGGCAACTCTCGTTATTGCCTGAGCTTTGTTTGTTTGTTTTGTTTGTTGTTGGTGCCAGTGGGAGGGTTTGGAATGTCTGCCTAGAATTAAAAAAATCACTGGGCTCTAAGGAACAAGTGTCCATGTTTGTTCTTCATCGGGGTTCTCTCTGCCCCTTCAGAATATGGCAGCCAACTCAGACTGCTGAGTTGTCTCGTCAGACATGCTGCTGCGGCCCCCATCATGCCTCTTCCAACAGGCAGCACCCTCGCATGGGGAGGGGCGGGTCTACTGAGCATACTGGCCACTGGAGCCCCAAGTTAAATCCCCCTGAGTTGGACATAGCAACAGACCTATGATTCCTTGATGCACATTTCAGCCTCCTCATGAGATATAAGAGTGTTAAAACTGAGAGACCGGAAGCCACCTTCAAGATTCCCCACATTTTATGGATGAAGAAACTAAAGCTAGGAACAGTTAAGTGCAGTGCTCAGAATCCTGTTAGTGGCACAGAGAGCTTTTAAAACATGGTCTTCTGACTCCAAGCCAAATTAATTTTTTTCTCCCACAAACCAAAGATAGAAGATGGCAGTGAATTGAGGCTGCACATGCGTGTTGGGGTCAGGGAGTGACTAGTTTCTGAGTGGATGGGGTTGTTGAGGCATACCTGATGTCTAAGGTATTTTTTAAAATTTGCCTCTGGCTTGTTTGGACAGCATTGCAACAACAGCCTCCCGCCAGACTTTCTTAACTTTCATCATATATGTGCTTAATTATATCATACCTGTATGTATACAAGAAAGCTAAGATTCAGCTGTGTTTCATTACCAAGCCTTACATAAGGCTCTCATCTTTCTTTTTCCCCAGTTACTTAGTAGAATCATAATCCTTCTGGCACCTCCTTCATTTCATTATGCATCTTCACTTCCCTTTCCTTGGTGGGAGCTTTGCGGTAGAGTAAGATGACCTTGGTTCCTTGCCAGTGAACCTTTGTTCACAGGCTTTCACGTTATTGCTACTAAACTGCTTAAGGTCAAGAGGAACAAAAAGCTCAGTTTATGTTCAGGACAGGGGTTAAATGGAAATGCACATTTTTTTTGGAGGATTTCAACGCCACCACTCCTAATCATGAACGTAGCCCACTGTTACGTACCGTAGAAGGCATATACAGTTGTTTCCTGCACTGTAGGTGGGGACTCCAGAGAAGCTATGTGAGCGGTATGAGTAGTAGAGAATGGGTGCTTGGAGACAGAGGTTCCATTTAAGGAAACTGTCCTGGGCTGCGCTTTGGTTATCTTGTCACATTTTATAGATCAAAAAGAACAATCTTAACTTGCCCCCCCTCTTTTTTCTAAAAGCATTATTAAAAAACGATAACCAGATCAGTGCAGTTGATGGCAGATGGCTTCAAAACAATCCAGCCTGACTTTTCTTTGTCTTGGAACAAGGCATCTCATGTATTGTTGATAGAATATTTCAGAGTATCCTATGTTAGCCCATGATGGTGACTTACAGGGGAAGCAACAAAAATCAGCTATGTTCAAGGTAGAATATGGCCTGTCCTTTCAGTGTAACTTTTTCAAGCATTTTCTTTTATGGATTCTTCAGTCCTGAATGTGCAGTTTATAAAATCAAAGGCCAGCGCAGCAAAGGACCCTGTTGGATATCGGGATCCTGGACCCTGTCACAGATGGCCAGAGTCCCTGTGCTCTGGAGGTCAGAGGAAAATCACTGGCCCTGTGTTTTCACATGGCAACTGAGCAGTCAGCTAGCTGGAAAAAGCAGGGCTGGTGTAGGAGGGAGGGACCCCACTTTTCCAAGGAGCCGGGGTTGGGGGGAGGGTCAGGAGTCAAAGTGCAAGGAGTGGGGGGTATGTTGTCACACAAGTGTCTTTTACTGAGATATACATCTCCAAAGCCCTGATTACAGAAATCCGGGAAGGAGCCCTTTATTAAACTCTGCCACAGTGCAGAGCTACAGATGAAGCTATCCCTTGGCTTTGGGGACTTCACTCGTCAATTTTCAAGTGAATTTGATAAGTTGCTATGACAGCAAACCCACTCGTGCTCCAAAAAATGAACACCTCCAATTTTGATACTACATTAAGGTCTTTTTAAAGTGAAATTCTGAGCCATTTTCTGAAATCATTGTTCTCGAGGTTATGACTGGGGACTGGCAAATGAGTCTTGCCTATTTTTAAAACCATTTTTTGAGTGGGTGAATGGGGAAGTGTGGGCATAGTGTCAGATAAGTGAACGTGTGGGTATGCATGTATCTGTATCAGTGAAAGCCGGAGTAATTACTACCCTCAGTACCCAGATTGGCACCATACCGTGTTGTAAATTGCAGATCTAAACACAGTGCTAGCTAACAGGAAATTACACTTTCAGTTTGGCAGTGGCATTTGATTGTGCAGAAAGTAGCAGGTTCTTTCCTTTCTATTTCTTTCTCGTTCTTTCTTTCACACTAGTAAATACATTTAGCACCCAGCCGCTGGAGGAGAGGGGAGCATTGGGGGAAAGATAGGTTTTGTGATGAATACTGGGGACTTGGTGTGATGTCACTGCCAGCTCTCTGTGATCGTAGGTGGTGTTAGAGCTCCAGGAGCGAGGGGGGAGAGCAGTCGAAGAGACGATGTCGCTCTCAGACAAGCAGCCTGCCTCTCGCACTGCCGCTTACGGCCAGCTCTGTAAGGGCAAGCCTGCAGAGTGCCGAATGGACCCCCCAAAAGAAATCAGCCAAGCTGGATTTGAGTGGCAGAGGACAGAGGGCAAACTGAATGAAATCGGACTGAATGTCAGCATGGACGGGCAGCTGAAAGACGGGCTTGTGAAGAATGCCAGCTTCCTGGAGCAGAATAAGCTCTGCTTCTTTGAGGGGAAGCTAGACAAAGAGCTCAGCATTGAAGTGCCAGACAAGGAGTATCAGGCAACCTCGGGTCACCTTGAGAGCAGGTATGTGATTTCAGAAACCTGCCGTTCCTCGGAGGGGAACTCGGTCCACCAGAAGACAGCTGAGTTCCATGTGGGACCCGGAGAGGGTCCAGACAAGAACAAAGCCTATATAATTCAGGGGACGGTGGCAGGGAAGAATGGGCCAGAAACCAAGAGCCAGCCAGATCTGGGTTTCCCTGGGGCTGCTGACATCCCCACCCAGTATGTTAAGGAGCAAGAAACCAGTGTTTGGAACCCCAACTTCCACCCAATAGCTCAGGGCTCAAGGGAAGCAACTCTAGGAAAGAATGGCATTGCCACCGGCTGCCAAGTGACAGGGGTGGCGAAGGATAAGTCTGGGCCACCTGAATGTGAGTCCTCCCCATCTGTGGCTATAGCATGCCCAGCCCCCACAGCTGAGCCTTCGGCCCCTGCCATTCCACCGATCACGATGGTGGAGTTCCCCCAGGAGTGTGTAAATGTCAGCTCTCATGACCGAGACCATGAGAAGGAGCTGGAGCGATTGAGTTCTCCTGAGGAGGGGGCTTTGCTCGACCAAGTGCCCCAGCAGAAGAAAGCAATGCGCCGGGCCCTGTCGGAATGTTCTCACCTCTCAGTTCCCCCAGCTGTCAACCTTGCAGAGAAGTATCCTGATCTCCCTGGCCGAGAAGAGCTTTCTTCTGGCCTGCTGCCTCTTACCAGTAGCCTCGTGCCAAGTCCTGCGCCCAGGAGAGTGGGGGCTCCTGCCGTCAGGCGCTCCATGACGGTGGCTGAGGAACAGACAGCTAGCTATGGGTTGATCCCCGGGGAACTGCCCATCCCGTCTCCTGAAGAGATGCCTCCTTTCATCTGTGAGGAGCCTGTGGCCAAGAAAAGAGAAGAATTGACCCCCTCCTGCAACAGCAGCAGCGGCAGCTCTGGGAAGAAGGAACTGGGCCCCGCTGGGTTGTGTCTGCATGGAAAGCTGGAGCAGATTCCTGAAGTAAGCAGCAAGGAGAAAGGACCAGAAGATGTTAGTGAGACAAGAACAGATTTGTGCCCCCAGGTCTGCCAAGGAGGTGAGAAACAGCCAGGACAGACGGCTCTGGCGGGGGAGAAAGAAATCGAGGTCACTGCAACCCAGAGCACTCCATCGTTCCTGTGTGAAGAGACCCCACGTGATGGTATGTTTCTAAATTTTGCCTCCATGGGGAGCAAGCAGACAGCAAGGAAGAAACCAAAGTGACAGATTACCGGCAGGAGCGTTAGGCAGCTTGTTACTGCTGGAGTCTATGTGCCTGGGGAAAGCTGAATTCCTCGCGTTGGAAGGTTGCTGGGAGTGAGGCGAGAAAGTGAACAAAGTTAATCTAGCTAGGTCAGCCGGAATGTCCGCTATTCCGCTGGCATGACGGATCGTGGGGCTGGGGCTTGGGGCCGACGGGGCCGGAGGGTGGCGGACAGAAGAAAAAGAGCCCCTTGCTTGACCTCGGTGTCACCCTGCCCACCCCATCCCCCATCCTCCCACCCCTCAGCTCCCTGTTGGTTTGAACCAGATGATTCCTGAGCTGATTCCCTAAATCATCCAGTCGCAACTGATTGATTTCCTTGCTTGAAAATCTGCCACTGTGTGGATTCACAATGGGCGTATCAGCTCTAGCCTCCTCTCATTAAGTAGCCCAGCCTGGGTGCAAGCTCTGTTTTCCATTTCGCTTGTGAGAACATTTTACTTTTGTTCAAGTGGAAAAAGAGCCTTTTAAAGCTGGCTATTTAATATTCTTTTCCGGTTCTTCATGTTTGCCCCGATCTTGCTTCTGGTCTTCTCTTTCTGTATGTGTGTGGGGAGAAGGGAAAGAAAGGGAAAGGAGAGAGAAGGAGAGACTTGCACTTAATAAACAACTAACGGTCCCAGTCTTTGTGGCTGCCTTCTGTGTCTTTCCCTGGCTCTGCTCTTCCCCCCCCCCAACCTCCCCCCCCCGCCCCCCCCCCCCCCCCCCCCCCCCAGCTTATTGTTGGTGGTCTACAAAAGCTTGTTTTCCTCTGAGTCTAGTTTGAGCACAAAGGACTGTGATTCACAAGCCACTTAATGGGGATTTAAACCCCGAGTGTTGTCTGTCAAAAATAGCCTCTTTGCCTAATATTTATTTCTCTTAGTACATTTTCATGAAGTTTTTTACTCATTTTCTCTTAAAATTAGGAGTAGTGTTTTCTAGGGGAAGGGGAAGTGGAAAGGACCCCGGAAGACTAAATAGCATTTTTTTTTTAAATGGAGATGGGCAAAGAAGCTGCATTTCTCCTCTGTGACTTATGACTCCAAGATGACAAGACCTCAGGTACTCTGTGCTGTTGCTTGCTTCTAGCCGGGGCGGAACTGCAAGCCCCTTGTGGATAGGATTGTGTCGTCTTCTTGTTGATCTGCGATCTGTCCGGTTCCATGCCATAGACCTTCTAGGCGGTAATGAGTGCAGAGTTTCATTATTTCAAAACAAGTTCATCCTAGTTCATGCTAACAGAAGTTTGTGGTGGTAGAAAAAAAAATTCAAGTAACTTGCAAACCTCATTGACCTACCCACCTAATAAAATATTTAAGTGCCAACTCTGCAAAACACCATGTAGGTAAAACTAGATATAAAGATTCATTTACTTCCTATGCTTCCAATCTGCCAGTTACTATCTAGGCACTGGATATTGTCATTAGATTGTCAGGCAAGTTATGATCTAATTGGGGTGTGGAAGGGGATGGTGAGAGAGGGATGAATCATGACAATTACCTGGAGGAGGTGGTATGGAAGCCTTGAATGTCTGTCTAGCATTGCAAGGGAAAGCCTTCCAGGCAAAGGAACTCACGTAAACAAAGGTGTGAAGCCTAGACAGCTCACATTAGGTAAAAGAACAATGACCAGTATTCATGGGGCACCCTTGTAAGGATTATTTAATTTCAAAGAACGGAAACACACTCAGAGGAACTCAAATTTATAAAAAGGTGTTCATTGGTAGGGAGTCTCAGGGAAGCCAATTGCAGGAAGTGTAGCCGGGCTGCAGCCATTGTGTGGCTCTCAGGACATCTGCTTCGCCTTAAACATGTGTTCCATTCTCTTCCCTTCTGGGAACTGTTTTTTATTCTGCCATCTCTTCCATTTTGCTGCTTTGGTGACTAGTCCGCAGGCATTGGGTTGCGATGGTTTGGGCTCTGTGCCCCACTTCATGCTACCTTATATCCCTTCTGTCTATTTTCCTCACTCTTCTGGGGGCTTCTTGGGAGAAGAGTGTGGGTTGAACAAACGTGTCCCAGTCATCTGTACGTACATGGCCGGAAATAATGGGAGAACAAATCTAGGAAGTTGGTTGGAACCCAAGCTTCAGATGCCCCCCTAAGATGCTTTTTAAAAAGGGTGGCTGCCTATGACAATAAAGTGGCCCAGAGTCGGCTTTAGGATGACTCACCTGTTCTCAGTGGATAAGATGAACTGGAGGACAGATGACTGAAGGCAGAAATTCTTGTGACAGCAGCTTGATTCATGTAGGAGTAGCCGGTGAAATCAGCTAATCAGCTCGACTTGAAAACTGGATGTGGAGGGTGACAGAGAGGAGTCAGAGTGGTGCTCTGACGCTGAGCCTGGGTTTCCCAGCAGACACACATACTGGAAAAATCCAGCGGAAGGGAGAAGTTCTGTGGATCAGTTATGACTTCTGTTTTGAGCATTCTTTTTCAAAACCACAGGGACATTGATGGGGGTCGTGGTGAGAAGCACCGTTTGGGTGGAACATAGCAGTTTCTGCTTACGTGTATGTCACGTGTTCTTCACTGGGTGACAAGTACTTATGATACAGGTTGAGATGTTAACATGCTTATATCATAGGCAGTGCGACTTTGTGTTCGCATTGTTTACCGAAAAATCCTATGCCTCTTGAAAAATGTTCATAGTGGTCTGAGGCTAATGACAGTTAAGTCCCGCATTTGGTAAGATATTCTTTTGGCTTGCTCTAGGGAAAAAAAAGACATTAGCAGCCTTGTGTGGTTTTAAGAAATGTTTTCTTCATATTTTTTTTAAAAGATTTTATTTATTTGAGAGAAGGAGTGTGGTGAGCTAGGGCGGAGGGAGAGGGACAGGCAGACTCCCCACTGAGCGGGGAGCCAGCCCAGTATTGGGCTGGATCCCAGGACCCTGAGATCATGACCTGAGCCAAAGTTAGACACTTAACTGACTGAGCCACCCAGTGCCCCCATATTTTTAAAACAAAGCAAATTCAGTTTTAACTAAAAATACATAGGGTTTCAAACATTAAGAAGTACAGAATGCTATACATTAGAAAAACTCCTACCAAGAGAAGACCACTTGATTCACTTTTTTTTGCTCCTCTCCTCTGAGGAGCAAACAATTTTAAAGGAATTCAGCAGACAATTATAAAAGGAATCTGAAAGGTGCAAATGAGAGGGCAGACTAAGGAAGGACAGTGTGCAGTGAGTTCCCTGGATTTTGTTTCTAATCTCCCATGTACCCAGGTCTGGGCCTTGGGGAGTATCTGCAACCTAGAAGTGCCAACAAGCATAGGTGCCTCCCCCCTAAAAAAAAAGAAAGAAGAGAAGGAAAAAAAAGAACTGAAAGTCTACTTTTTCTTGCCAAAAGACCAGGAAAGGGGAAGTCCTATTTCCCTAACTATAACCAGCAACAGCAGTGGGCTCAGTCCTGCTGAGCAATGCTCACAAGGGCCTATCTGTTGCCCATTCCACACCTGACAGCATTACAATACGACCTATGCCTAGTTCCCCACCAGGTGGCAGTGCCAGTGACACCCACAGGCCTGGTGTCTTCTAGCTTTCTATCCAGGAACAGAAGGGGACCTTGGGAGATTGCCTCCTACAACCTCATCTCCAGCAGCAAAAGGCCAGGTAAGTGCTTCTTGCTTCCAGCAGTACCTGCAGAGATCAAACAGAAAGTCTACCAGCACCAGGCAGCCAGAGAAACTGTATTTTATGGGTCCAGCATCACTCAGCCCCTACCTACTGAAACCACCTGGCCTAGGGAATTGCCTTCAACCCTTGCTAGAATTACCATCAGGGACTGAGTGACAGTTTCTCGTAGCCAGAAGAACACAGCAGGCCAGAATTGCATTACAAGGGCTCTGGAAACTAAATTGTCATTACAACTACAGCCAGAACATGTGCACCCTAAATTTAAACAATGATTACCTGCTGATGTACAAAATTAGGATTTTTAAAGCAGCCATTATAAAATTGCTTCAATATAAGCAATGATGAATTATCTTGAAACAAATGGAGAACTTTTAGAAAGTATCAGCAAAGAAATAGAAGTTACAAAAAAACACAGAATGGAAATTATGGGTAGGAAAAATACAGTAAATTATAAAACATGTCTGAGGGGCTCAGTAGTACACTGGAAATGTCGGAGAACAGAATCAGTGGACTTCAACATAAATCAATAGAATTTATTCCAGCTGAACAACAGAGAGAAAATAGGCTGAAGAAAATACTACAACTCCTCTGAGACTTCGGGGACAGTAACACAAAATCTAACATTCATATCATTGGAATCCCAGAAGATGAGAAAGAATGTGAGGCTGGACAGCTATTGGAAGAACTAATGACTGAAAACTTCCCAAATTTGTCAGAACACCTAAAGCTGCAGATTCAAGAAGCTGAACGAACCTCAAAGAGAAAAACTCAAGGAAGTCTCCGCCAAGACATAATGATAATTAAATTCTGCAAACTAAAGACAAAAAAAAATCTTAAAAACAACCAGAGAGAAATTACACATTAGCTGCTGGAAATAGCAGTTCAGATGACCACGTGATTCTTACCAGAAACCTTGGAGGGCAGGAGGAAGTGGCACATTTTTCAAGGACTAAAGGCAAAAGAATAGTCAACTGCAAGTTTTATATCTGGTAAAACTAGCCTTCAGGAATGAAGGGAAAGTAACTACATTCTTAGAGGAAAACTAAGAGCATTTGTTGCTAGCAGATCTGCCCTTAGAGAAAGGCTAAAGGAAGCTCTCCAAGAAGATAAGATACCATAATGGGAGGAGGCTTGGAATTTTAGAAATGAAGGAACAATGAGAATAATGGAATGGGTAAAAACAGAATAAATATAAATGGACTGTCCTTCTCATGAATTCTAAAAATTGTATTTGACGAACGAAAGAAAAATTATAGCACCATCTGACATGCTCAGTGTATGAGAAGGAAATATCTAAGACAAGTTTAAGAAGCAGGGAGAACAAAAGATCCTAAATGGAAGTAAGCAAAACCATACACTCAAAAGCAAATAGTTAAAAGAGGATTTTACAAAAATGTTCAAGTATCATTTTTTCCCATCAAGTAGCCCACAGGAAGGCAAGAGAAGTAGAGGGAACAAATAAAAAAAAATAAAAAACAGAGCCATCCTCCATGCCCACCATGCTCCAGTTTCTGCTTTGGATTTAGCCATGGTGAGAACGTACCTGGCTCAGAACTGTGGCATACCAGACCTGGCTACAAAACTTAAAGAAATTAAAAAGGACTTGGATGCCAGGGAGAAACCCCCTAGTTGATGGAGTGGACTCTAGCATTACCTTCTGGGTCTTCCTATTCTGCTGTTCTTGAGGGCCTCCTTACCATCTGAACCACTATTTTGTTTGAAATTCTAGCCTCTGAGCTTTTCCTCTCCACTAGATCCTGCCTTGCCTGAGAACACAAATGGGGCCACAAGTTAAGAAGTACGCTTTTCTAACATCCTCACGTCTTCCCTGCCTCCTTCCAGCCACTTGAGATGCCAAAGACTAGAATTATAGATCCGTGAATGTGACCTTTAATTAGTAGTCTTCTTCCTTCACTCTTTGGGATTTCTACTACCTTTTTCCTAAAGAAAAACTGATGAGTTTTATGTAGCTGCTGAAATTTAAACAAGGCTGGTTACACAGTGTAGCAATTATAATGGATGTTTAAACATTTGGTACTAAGTTCTGCTGTTTTGAAGTAATTAAAATTAAAGCCCAGAGGGGGGAAAAACAAATAATAAAATGTCAGTGTAAGCCTTAGCCTGTCCATAATTACTTTAAATGCAAATATACTAAATACTACAATTAAAAGACAGAAGAACAGATTATTTGAAAATGATCCAAGTACATCCTCTCTACAAGAAATGCATGTAGAGGGACGCCTGGGTGGCTCAGTTGGTTAAGCAGCTGCCTGCGGCTCAGGTCATGATCCCGGCGTCCTGGGATCGAGTCCCACATCGGGCTCCTTGCTCAGCGGGGAGCCTGCTTCTCCCTCTGCCTCTGCCTGCCTCTCTGTCTGCCTATGCTTGCTCCTGCTCTCTCTCTCTAATAAATAAATAAATAAAATCTTTAAGAAATGCATGTCGATCATAGAGACCATATGTAGGTTGGAAGTAAAAGGTGGAAAAAGATATATCCTGTTAATGTTAATTTTTTAAGTGGCTATATTAATATCAGACAAAATAGACTTCAGAGCAAAGAATAAAGAATCAGTGCATCAAGAAGAGCAGTTCTGAATGTATATATACCAAAAGCAGAGGTGCAAAATATAGAAAACAAAATGGTAAAGCTGAAAGGAGAAATAGATCCACAATTATGGTTCAGGACTTCTCAATCCCATTCTAAGCAATCAGTCGAGCTATTGGACAGAATATTAGCAAAGATAAAGAATAACTTAACAACAATAGCATCCAGTTGACATTTACAGAAATTCCCCCCAAAAACAGTAGAATGAAAGCTCCCATGGAACATTTGCCAAGTCATAACATTTGCTAAGTCAAAATGAATTTCAGTACACCTAAAAGATTAAAATCAGGGGCGCCTGGCGGCTCAGTCAGTTAAGCATCTGCCTTTGGCTCAGGTAATGATCCTGGGGTCCTGGGCAAGGAGTCTGCTTCTCCCTCTCTCTCCATCCATCCCCCAGCTTGTGCTCTCTCTCACTCTATCTCAGATAAATAAGATCTTTAAAAATTAATTAATTAGTTAATTTTAAAAGATTCAAATCATACAGAACATGTTACCTGGCCATATGGAATCAAATTAGAAAACAGTAGTAAAAAGACCACAGGAAAATCTCTAATCATTTGGAAATTAAGAGTATACTTCTTAATAATCCATGGGTCAGGGCGCCTGGGTGGCTCAGTGGGTTAAAGCCTCTGCCTTCGGCTCGGGTCATGATTCCAGGGTCCTGGGATCGAGCCCCACATCGGTCTCTCTGCTCCGTGGGGAGCCTGCTTCCTCCTCTTTCTCTGCCTGCCTCTCTGCCTACTTGTGATCTCTGTCTGTCAGATAAGTAAATAAAATCTTTAAAAATAATAATAATAATAATAATCCATGGGTCAGACAGGAAGTTATCACAGGAAAATTTAAAAAGAAAATGATGTCTGGCTGGCTCAGTTGGTGGAGTGTGTAACTCTTGATCTCAGCGTTGTAAATTCAAGCATCACGTTGGGTGTGGAGATTACTTAATTATTTTAAAATCTTTTAAAAAATTAAAATGAACTTCATGATCACAGGGAGCTGATGGAAGTGTTGAGTTACTGTACTCAACACCTACAAATAGTATTACACTGTATGTTAACTAACGAATTAAAATTAAAACTTAAAGTAAATTAAAAATATAAATAAAGTGGGCTGAATAAAAACGGAAATACAACATCAAAATTTGTAGAATGCAGCCATAGCAGTGTTAAGAGGGGACATGATGGCCCCACATGCTTAGAAAAGAGAAAAGATCTCAAATCAGTAGTCTTTAAGTTGCTACATCAAGAAGCTAGAAAAAGAACAAAATAAATCTGAAGCAAGCAGCAATCAGAGCAATTGTAGACAAGAAAATAACAAAGAAAATGTATTGAATCAAAAGCTGATACTTTAAAAATACCGAGACAGCTGGTAAACATGGAACAAAATTGATGAAGCTAAAAAGAGAGAAGACACAAAGCACTGACAACGGGAACAGATAGGGGGTATTACTACGGCTATTAAAAGGATAAAAGTGAACACTAGGAGCGCCTTTACACCCCCAGATTCAATGACTTGGAAGAAATTTCTTGAAAAGCACAGATTACCAAAACTCAACCAAGGTGAGGTAGATAACCTGAATAATCATTAATAAAATTAGATTTTTTATTTAAAAATTTCCTGAGGGATTCACTGTAGAGGTTCACCTTATATTTAAAGAATAACACCAGTTTTACACATTCTCTTCCAGAAAATAGAAGAGGCGGGAATACTTCTGAGTCATATTATGAGGTCTGTATAAAACCAGACAAAGACAGTACAGACTGTTGTCTCCCATGAACTTCCATACCAAATATTAACATCATAGCCAGCAGTATATAAAAATTGCACACAACAGGGCGCCTGGGTGGCTCAGTGGGTTGAGCCTCTGCCTTTGGCTCGGGTCATGATCTCAGGGTCCTGGGATTGAGTTCCGCGTCGGGCTCTCTGCTTGTTCGGGAGCCTGCTTCCTCCTCCTCTCTCTCTCTCTCTCTCTCTCTCTCTCTCTCTCTCTCTGCCTGCCTCTCTGCCTGCTTGTGATGTCTCTCTGTCAAATAAATAAATAAAATCTTAAAAAAAAAAAAAGAAAGAAAACTGCACACAACAGCCCAGTGGAGTTTATTCCAGATATATATGGCTGGCTCAGTCATCAAAAACCAAATCAATGTAGATCCATATCAGCAGTCTAAAATTCCATAAGCGTAGAAATGCATCCAACAAAACCCCAACACCCATTTATGATAAAACACTCATCAAAGATTAGAGGAATAATGTTCTTAACTTGATCAACTTCCTTATCTACAAAAAAACCTTCTATACCCTCATGCTTAGCAATGAAATACTGAGTGCTTTCCCCATGACACTGGGAAAGAAGCAAGGATGCCTGCTCTCACCATCCTGCTTACTGGAATTCTGGAAGTTCTGATTAGTGCAACAAAGTAAAAGGGAATAAAAGGGCATTTAGATTAGAGAGGAAGAAATAAATCTGGCTCTCTCTGCATATGACACGATTGTCTGTATAGAAAATTCCAAGGACGCTACAAAAAAAAACCTCCTAGAACTACTAAGTGTTTCAGCAGGGTCACAGGCTGGAATTAACTGCATTTCCCCGTACTGACAGTGACACCATCTTCATAAAGATCCTGTGCCTCAGTATTTGGAGCTGCGTAGGGTGGACAGTGAGTGAAACTGTGCTGGAGATGAACCACGCAGTATGGTCAGTAATAAAGGGGAACGAACCGCTGATCCATGGAGCAACACCGATGCATCTCAGAAGCATTACGCTGGGTGAAAGAAGCCAGACACAAAAGGGAACATACTGAGTGATTCCAATTATGTAATATTCTTGAGATAATGTTCTAGAGATGGAGAGCAGATTAGTGGTTGCCAGAGATTTAAGGATTAGAAAAGGCGGGGAGGGGATGGCTCTACAAGGGTGACATGAGGGAGCCCTGTGGTAATGGCACACTTATCTGTCCTGATTGTTAGGAGTGGTTATATAAAACTGCACGTGCTGAAATTGCATGGCACTGTGTGTGCGCGCGTGCACATCTCACGAATGAGTGCACGTGGAACTGGACACATGCGAGTAAGCTCTGCGGATCCTACCGATATCCGTGTCCTGGTTTTAATAGCGTGCTGTACTTCCGCAGGAGGTGGGGGGGGGGCGAGGTCAAGCGTACACACATGAAGTTCCTTCCAAAGGCCTTTTTAAAATGCACACACAAGTGTATTTGCATTAGAAGTGTACCTTGCCCCCCCCATCCCTTCTCTAGACAAACGGGTTTCGTATTATCTTACTATTCTGCACCTTACTTTTTTTCTTCACTTAATAGAGATGTTTCCATATTGGTCATGCTTTATTTTTTCAGAGGCAGAGATTACATTGGTATTTCTGCCACGGTGCTGAAATCATGCTTCTTTTCTTTTGCTTTTTTTAAAGATTTTATTTATTTTTTATTTGACAGAGAGAAATCACAAGTAGGCAGAGAGGCAGGCAGAGAGAGAGGGGGAAGCAGGCTCCCCACTGAGCAGAGAGCCCCATTCGGGGCTCAATCCCAGGACCCTGGGATCATGACCTGAGCTGAAGGCAGAGGCTTAACCTACAGAGATTAGGCACCCCTGAAATCACGTTTCTGTGAACAGACTTCCAGGGTGTTTTCATTCTGTCCTATTAGGAATGTGTTCTGATGAAAACCTTGACACATTTGCAGTTTTGCTGGTGTGTGAATATACCTCTGAAATAAATTTCTGGGGGCATCTGGGTGGCTCAGTCATTAAAGCGTCTGCCTTTGGCTCAGGTCGTAATCCCAGGGTGGAGCCCTGCATGGGGCTCCCTGCTCAGTGGGAAGCCTGCATCTCCCTCTCCCACTCCCCCTGCTTGTGTTCCCCCTCTCGCTGTGTCTCTCTCTGTCAGATAAATAACATCTTAACAAGTGAGTAAGTATTTGAAATAAAGTTCTGGAAATTGGATATCTGGATTAGAATTTAGCTACACTTAGTCTTCAGAGGCACCGCTAGATTGCCCTGCCACAAGAGTTGTACCTTTCCACACACTTAACGCGCAAGGATCTGCATTTATCCCCACAGGCTGTTTTCACGTTGTAGGACTTCTGACAATATGTTAGGTTAAAAATGACATCTCAGTTTGGTTTTAATTTTCATTTGTCTGAAAAATTGGGTACCTTTTCTTACTTCCAATTTTTATTTCTTCTTCTGGAAGCTGTGTTCATAATCGTTGGGCCATTATTCCAGTGGGTTGTTGCCTTTTATGGGAATTAGTGATTTGTAGGTGTAATTTATATAATAAGCTGTTTGTCTTTGATATGATGTTCAATTTTTTTCCTATTATTATCTGCTTTCTGACTTATCTTTTTCTTTTTTCCTTTTTTTTTCCCCCACATTGACTTCTTAGAAATTTTTCCTTAGTCAGACAAATCTTCTGTGCCTTCCGGATTTTGTGCCACTCAGAAAGGTCTTTCCCACACCCAAGTTATAAATTTCATGGTATTTCAGTGCATTCGGGTATAGCCCTATTGAAATCTGGAGTTACCTCCCCACAGTGGTGCTGCTGGGCCCAGCCTTAGGCATAGACTATTTCTGGCCTTGGGTCTGATTTCATGGGTCTCCTCGGGCTTGTTGGAAATCTGGGTCACTGCTAGAACCAGATCAAGTTAATCTCACATCCTCCATAAAGTGGTGCTTTACAGGGAAAGGAAGTAAGGGGAGGACATTGGATGATCTTCTGGCTCGTATCCCATCTTCAGCAACCTTTTTTCCAAGAGATAAACTCTTGTAGAAGAGGTTTTTGTCCCATGTGCTCTGGGAGTTAGTGCTTAGGTGACAGAACCCCTTTGCCGGTCTCCAGGGAAGGGAAACCAAACTTTAAGGGCTGTTGCCTTCCATTGGTCATTTGTGCAAATCCCACTTAGGTTGCTTCTCCACAGGGACGGGCTGCCTGAATCTCTGGAATCTAAAACGGCCCTGTCACAATGAGAGGAACTTGGGAGTCTTGTCCACATTTCAGAGCACAGCCCTGTGGATTTTCTTCAGAATGCAGTGCTAGTCAGTGGTCTCTCTCTCCTAAGACTTGCTTTTTCGAAATGGGTATGAAAAACATCTGCTTAGCATGACTTTACCCCCACTTAGGAATAAGTAAGCCAGAAGAAGGCCGGCCTGCTGGGAGTGTGACCGGAAATGACATCACCACCCCTCCAAACAAGGAGCTCCCACCAAGCCCAGAGAAGAAAACAAAGGTAGGCACCAGGGTGGTGGGTTATCTTCTCTGGCTACCATTTTTTAAAACCCTATCTTCTGCTGTTACTGCTTGAATCATGAAAGAAATTTCTTTTTTCTGAGCTATTAGTAGGTCTTCTCCAGTTTTGGACATTCTTAGAAAATATTTTATAGTCCTATTTTACCGTAGTAGCCTAACTCAACCCTTACCATCTCTGCCTCTGACCCCATGATCTTGACTACGTGTAGAAATGTTCTGTAGGGCTTATTTCTGCTCCTCTTTACAGCAGCAATAATGGGATTTTGCAGAACTATTCAGAAATAGATTCTGCAATCTTTGCTTATAAAAAGGGAACTCAGATTTTTTTTTTTTAATTTATTTGATAGACAGAAATCATAAGTAGGCAGAGAGGCAGAGAGAGAGGAGGAAGCAGGCTGTCCGCAGAGCAGAGAGCCCGATGCGGGGCTTGATCCCACGACCCTGGGATCATGACCTGAGCCGAAGGCAGCAGCTTTAACCCACTGAGGTGGATCAAAGCTTCAGGCACTTTCACAGGTGCTCATTGGCGAGTACAAGTGCCATACTTCCGTGTGATTCCAAAACCCTGCCGATGTTGGCTCATCAAGGCACAAATAATGACCATTTAATCACCTGCTAATGACTTTTCTTCACAGAATTATTGCAGCCCCCAAAAGTTAGTTAATTGTTTAAAGTGTCACTGAATTTAAATCTTCAGGCACTGAACTGCTGGAATTTGTGACGTCATTAAGAGTGAATTCCCAGTTTTCTTTCTTTCTTATGGCTTCTTTTTTACCCCTTACCGAGCTCAGAAGAACAGAATGCTACTTTTCAGTTGCATATATCCTCATTGCTTATAATTTTACTTTGAATTGTGCAATTTATACTTTTTTTAAATTTGTTTTTATTTTTGTCTGTGTGTTTGATGTTGACTTTAAAACAAAACAAAACAAAACAACACATCAACTTAAAGCCTTTGGCCACCACTCAACCTGCAAAGACTTCAACATCGAAAGCCAAAACTCAGCCCACTCCTCTCCCTAAGCAGTCGGCTCCCGCCACCTTTGGTGGGTCGAATAAAAAACCTATGAGCCTCACTGCAGGCTTAGTGCCGGCTGCCCCACCCAAACGCCCTGCTGCCGCCACTGCCAGGCCTTCTACCTTACCTGCAAAAGACACAAAACTCAAGGTAAGTAGCCACCTAAGCCCTGTCCAGGGAGACGTTCTCCCCCCAGGGGTCCGATCGCTCTCATTGCTACCTGGCAGTGTAGTCAAGCTGGTGGAACTCGGGGAAAGGGAGAAACGTGACTTGCAGATCTTGGGGGCTCACGATGCAGCCATAACATCTGAAGGCATTTCAGACTTTGTACCTTTCCTTTCCCTGCTGGGAGGCAATACTGCATCTGCCTTGTTTTCTTTTCCTTTCTCCCAGCTCCTCCGTACTCTTCCCCGGTTTGAGTACTTATTAGCCAGTTTGCCCTCCTCCACAGACTGTCACATACTTTTTTTGGGTAGAGTTCCCACATCAGATACCCCAAATTTGCTTCCTTGTCTTTCTCTTTAATCGTCTGGCAGAAGTGAGTTTTGCCTGTTACTTTTTTTTTTTTAAGATTTTATTTATTTATTTGACAGAGAGATCACAAGTAGGCAGAGAGGCAGGCAGAGGGGTGGGGGAAGCGGGCTCCCCACTGAGCAGAGAGCCTGATGCGGGACTGGATCCCAGGACCCCGAGACCATGACCTGAGCCGAAGGAAGTGGCTTAACCCACTGAGCCACCCAGGTGCCTGCCTGTTACTTTTTTGAATAAGGTCTTCTAGCTGACCTCGGTAGATTCCAACAACATGTGACAACTTCCTTTGCTTTTGACACTGGGCCTTTCTCATTACGCTCCCCTTGCAGGTTTTCAGTTTCCCAGGTCACCCACACATTGCTGCCTGGAAGCTGGTCGATTTGGAGCAGAAGTAGCTCCAACAGGATCGTTCTGGAAGGGCCGCTGGAGTCTGTGGCTGCCTTCCTTAATGTCTTGTTTCGTTTGAGAAGGGCCTTTCAGTCAGCTCAGTGTTATTGGTTAAATTCATGGTGGGCAGTGGTTGCCCATGTTAAAATGTTAGTGTATTGTGTTAGTGTATCATGTAATCTTGTAAAGAAAATCGGTGGAACCTAGGAATTGTAGTCTAGGTTGGAGCCTGGCCAAGAAACTGAGAAATCCTGTCATAGACTAAGAATGGTAAAACATATAGCTTTCTGACCCTCCTTGTTTACCCAGTTGACTGCTTTCTTGATCATGAGAAGACAGTATATTAGCATGAGAGGGCAGAGGGGGGGCGACTAGAGCCCTGCCACCCAAAGTCCTGGAGCTGATGGAAGCCGGTGTGGGAGAGGGGTGTCTAGTGAAATTTTACTCTGCAGTAATAACCATCATGAAAGTGTCCTCTACTGGTTCCTTTATATAAGTTAATTCCTTTGATTGTTTCTCGGAACAACCCAGGATGTGGGTATCAGTATTCTCATTTTATAGCTCAGTGAAATAACCTTCCTGAGGTCCAGTGCTCGTAAGTGGCAGAGCCAGTATTTGAACTTGGGGCTGACTCTAACACTGATGCTCAGGGCTCTTGTCAGCACTCTTCTTTCATGGCTTTTGCTGTACAGCTTTCAAACAGCATTTTGAGAACAGCTGACCTTTTTGAAAAGCTGATCTGCCTTCCAGTTATTACTGCTCTTGTTTTTTAGGTAAGAAACAGATGGAAATATTTTGAGAGCTTGATTAAAAACTAAAGTCTAATGAAATTTATTTTAATCCTTATTTTGGTAGAAAGATTGAAGAAGCAGACAATGGGGAAAAAAACTTACTTAGAAAAAATACGTAGATCCACGATTCTGGTAGAGAAGAAAACTGAGATTGAATTGAATTCTCAATTCAATTCGCAATTGAATTAAATTGAGAAAGAGCAGCCTAACTGCACTTATGAAAGCGGGCTGGTTCTTTCGCTTGCCAAAAGCCAGGAGCCTAAGTCTAAATCAACGGTGTCACTTTTTTTTAGAGCTTTCTATACCTTGAACCTTTTTCCCAACTCACCACTATTTCTAGCAAAATAAGACCCTTCTAGATTATCCTGAATCATAGCCCAAATGTTGAGAATTTGAAGGAGACCTCAGAGAATGTCTGGTTTATACCCAGATCTTAGAGTCAACGGGAGGGATCCCTCTGCATAAAATCCTGTGATGTGTTCTGAACAGAGCTGGTAGCTGAACCCAGTTCCTGCCATACTCAGGGACTTCATCTGTAGAAATGGTCATGACCCTGCACTTTCAGGATTTGACTTTAATTGGATGCCAGCCCTTATATTTCTGAGCACCCTCTTGGCCGATTTTCCATTTAAGCTGTATCGTGCTTGTCCCCACCAGCAGACGGCCCTGTGTGACCGTTTCTTGTGGAGTAAAAGAGCTGGGTCCGCTGTCTTTGATTTGGTTTATTCTCTTGAGTAACTTGGTGCTTCTGTTCCCGTAGAAACCGGGCTAGATTGATTCCTTCCCTTCCTTCCTAGTGAGGATGTACCCAGCCTCCCTGGAAGAGGAATTAGAGTGACCCAGATGCACTTGCGAGACTCTTTCCCTTTTGCTCTCAGTCACAGCTGGGACATCAGTGCTCCTCCTCCCGTCTGGTAGTCAGGCCTGCCTCCTCCAGTCCCTTACACTGCGTAGCATCAGAGCTGGTCCCCAGAGATCCTCCATTTGACCTCCTTTATCCAGTTGAGGAAATAAAGCCCAGAGAGGCTCCGTGATTTGCCCAGGAACACACCGTGAGCTGGGGGCCTGACCAGGGTTAGAGCTCAGGCTTCTGACCTAACTGGTGAGGGCCAGTGTTCTCGCCATTTGCAGCCCTAACCCCGCATTCACAGGGTGCATCTTAGCCAAAGGAATGCCTGAATTCGATTGAACTTAATCTTTAATTTTTTGTGTTGTTTATATATTTATTTATCTTTGGTCAAGTGATTAAATACTAATGTATTTAATGTATTTAAATACATTAGATCCTGAGACAAGCTGCGTCCGAGATGTGGAATCCTTTTCCGGTTTGTTCATTCCCACTGGTTCAGGCTGGATTGAGATAGTTAGGCTCCCCGTTTGCTGACTCCAGCTGACAGAGCCCTGCACAGCCCATTTCTCCCGTTGTCTGAAGGACTTAGAGCAGCATAAACTATTGCCGGTTTTCTGGTGTCCGCCAACTTCCCAGGGCTCTTGCTGACCTGCAGTTCTTAACCCTGTTTCCCTGTTACCAGCCTGTTGCAGAGACAAAGGTTCCTGAGAAACGAACCTCCCCATCCAAGCTGGCCTCTGCTCCAGCCCTCAAGCCTGGCTCCAAGAGCACCCAGACTGTTCCAAAAGCCTCAGCCGCTGCCAGTCCTGCCTCAGCTGGGCCAAGCAGTCGAAGCCCCCCCACGCCTGTGCCCAGGAGGCCCACTGGTGAGTTCTGTCACCCTTCATTCCTGCGGGAACCAGTGGGGAGAAGTGTGGGGCCTTCGCTTTGCTCCCGTCAGTAGCTCCAGCCAACATCACAGAAAGCCATGCACCCGTTTGTGCGCTCCTCCTTCCTGGGGTGCATTGAAAAGTGGATCCTTGTCTCCACATGAGGTTAGCAAGTATGTATATTCTTGAAAATTCTTGAGTGAAAGGAATTCTTAGGGATTCCCAGGTAGGATTTACTGTTCCTTTCTTAGTAACTTCACAGCACTCAGCACATCATGGTCCTGGGTGGACATGACAGGAAATAGATGGTTTGGTTCCACTGGCGTGTACTGATGACCCGCTTCCGAAGCCATGGGGAAGGCACTAGCAAGCCTGTAGAAAAGGACAAGACAGAGTGGGTGGCCGTGAATGCTCCAGAGGGCACAGTCTGGCTGATTGCCTCCTCGTTTAGTCCCAGTGACTAGCACAGCCCATGGCCTGAAAGGGACATACAGTCATTGTTGAATGAATGAATGAATCTCAAGACTGGATGAGCCATTCACTAGGTCACTTTGTAAGCACGCAGTGTTAAGACATGTGTGTCTGTGCAGCCATCAAGACCGAGGGAAAACCTGCAGACATGAAGAAGACAGGCGCACAGTCCGCACCAGGTAACACCCCGTGCCCTCCTTCGTGGAACCCAAAAATAAACCGCTACCTCTCTGCGGCTCTCAGGCTCCCTTTTGCTCTCTCCCCCTGACCCCGTGTCCTCGCTCACTCCTACCTTTGCAGCTGACTTGAGTCGCCCCAAGAGCACAGCCACCAGCTCCGTGAAGAAAAGCACCACTGTCCCTGGGGCTGCCCCGGTGGCGGGGGTGGCTCCCAGCCGAGCCAAGCCCACACTCACCCCGCCCCGACCCTCTGGGACGCCTTCCTCAGACAAGAAGCCCACATCAGCCAAGCCCAGCTCCTCTGCCCCGAGGCTGAGCCGCCTGTCTACCAACGCTTCTGCCCCTGATCTGAAGAATGTTCGCTCCAAGGTTGGCTCCACAGAAAACATCAAGCATCAGCCTGGAGGAGGCCGGGTGAGTCCAGGGAGCTGGGGGTCCTCAGCGTGCCGGCCCTTGCTTCTTGCGCTGCCACACATATACCCGCACCCACCCCCCCGCTGTCCCCCAGCGTGTCCTCACATCAGCCCCAGGCGCCCACCAAAGAAGAAGGGCAGTCGGGACATTGGATTCAGTGCCAGGGACTTTCAGCCTGGGCTCCAGGTCCCGGCAGCAGGCTCTCTCTTCCCGTCCCCATCAGAGGGGCTCCTGTTCTGTGTTGTGGGGTTTAGGCTTACATTTTTATTTGGAGGCAGAAGGGTTCTTCTCCTTAACAAGACAAGCAAAGGAGGACTGTGAGACCCTGTGAAGGTGAGAGACCAGACGTGCTCCCCACCCCTACCCTGTCTGAGCGGCAGGACCTGTAGGAGGTGGAAGCTTTGATGTGGGGAGGGGAGGCTTCTTCCTGGAAGAGGTGAGGGTGTTCTCTCGTGGCCGGGGCTGTGACTGGGAGGACTCACTGCTGCAGGCCTCCCGCTTTCCTAATCGGAAGGGCTGCCATGGGGGGTTGTGACGGAGGATGGCAGGGCAGGCCCTGGCGCTTCATGCTTCAGGATTTTCTGGTGGCATCCACCCCAGAATTAGCAACAGTCAGCTCTTAGCAATGGTGGGACTTTGGTGTATGGAAAGGTGGTGGCGAAAGTCCCAGTCCAAGTCCTTGGAGCAGGAACCTTCTCATTTCCTATGTGATTCTCTAGCATTAAACTACCACCCCTCCCACTCAGGGTAGGATAGTTTAATTTGCTTCAGCCCCAGGCCTTTAAATAATTGAAAACAGGGTCCAAAATGAGGCAGAATCCTGGTGCTTTTGGAAGACAGTGATGGCAAACTGAGGTTAGTCTGGAAAAAGGGCCTGATGAGAGTTGCTTTGGCTAAGGCTGTGCGGCTCTGGTGTACGCAGACTGTGACCCATCTCTCCCTTCTGGACTCTTTTTAGGCTTTCCTTGGGTGAACAAAGTTGCAGGTGGTCTTGGTGGAAAGTTGAGTGACTCGGCCTGGTGATCAAATCATTTTCTGTCCCAACATAGCTGAGTGGTGTGGCACTCCCATCCTCAGTAGTAGCTCCCTGTGGACTACGGCAGCTTGCTTGGGGTGAGGACATTTGAGTGGGAGAGCATCGTGATTGGAAAACACACACTCCAAGAGAATCACTAACTTAGCCCTCCTTCCCACCTTCTCTCTGTGAATGCTATCTTGAGCTCTTTCTTGGGTCTCAGGACTGGACTGCAGCTCCTCCCTCTGGCTGGTCTACCCTGGAAACTGGTGTTTTTTTCCTAGGAGCACAGGGTGACCTGCTTCTGCTTGGTGGCCTGGCCTGGATTCGAGTCCCCTACAGCTTTCTTCCCTTCTTGGCATTTGGGCTCTTACCCTCTTGGTTTGAAATGTGCCCTCCCTTTATCTCCATCCAGGCCAAAGTAGAGAAAAAAACAGAGGCATCTGCTCCGGCTCGAAAGCCTGAACCTAACGCAGTCGCTAAAACAGCCGGTCCCATTGCGAGTGCGCAGAAACCACCTGCTGGGAAAGTGAGTTTTATTTAGACTTTTACCTCTTGAAGGTGAAAGATGATAAACTGTTTCTTCCAGCCTGAGTCACTTTCCCTTCTACTGCACTTTTTTCCTGTCCTGAACTAGTTTCTACTTTGCCCCTGCATTCCCTCCTCTTTGTTTGATGACTCAGCCATCAGAAAAATTTCTGTATTAACCCTGACAGTTAACAGAGTTGAGAGCCCATTACCCTCTGGGGAATGTTTATTCAACTGGATAACATGGATCCAAAGACCTTCAGCCACTTCCTTCCCACTGACCTTGATGTGAAACCCCACCCGTTTTGAATGCACACCGAGCACCTAGGTCTGGCCTCAGGTAGACATGGCATTGGTTACTTTCCAGCACCTGGAGCCCTGGTGCTTTAAAATGACCCAGAAGGCTACTCTCATAACATGCTGACTACAGAGATAGCTTCATTTGCTCCGGTTCCCCATGTCCCCTCCTCCCTGAAGGTTCGGATGGTCATTCCCTCTGGAAACCCACTCAGCCTAGGGCTTGCACAGGTAAGCAGAAACTCTAGGTTCTTTGCCCTTTGCCTCCACATCCTGGAACCAGGCCCCTCCTGCTTGCTGTGGGAACCTTTTTCCCTTAGCTGTGGCATGTCTGTGATCACTCCAGCCAGGGGCCGCTGGAGGGGCCTAACCTCCAGCTCTCAGGGTCCAAGATGGGCAGTGCCCAAGGAATCTGTACAATCAGTGAGGCTTCTAGTGACTCCTGGAGGTCCTGTGGGCCTCTGGTTCAGAGCAGGGTTTCAGTAGGAAACAGTTTGCTAACCAGTTACTCATCGCTGACATTGTAAAGAAGGCACAGAACTGTGAGGTATTTGGGTCGGAATTTCTCAGGGTGGATTTCTCCACTGTGTGGAAGACTCTTCAGCTTGGGGCCTGCTTCATTTGTGAAGGGCTCTGAAGCAAAGGAAGGAAGGAAGCTGGCAACTGTTTCTTTTTCAGAAGGCTCAAAGAGAATTCTTTGTTCCAGCCGTTAGAGCCTGGGCCTTTGTGTGGCTGCATTCCAAGGGGAGCCATTCAGAAGCACTACAGCGTGCTGTGTCCAGTCCCCGTACCCCACCCCACCCCCACCCGCCCCATTATGCATCACTGCAGCCACTGCAGCCCTGCTTGGAGCCACTTCTCTTGCGCACGAAACTCACAGAGCACAGGATCGGGCATGTGGAGGATTGAAGGAAGTGTTTTTTACCCTGTAGTTGAAAAAAAGTCTAAACCAGAAGTCCACTCGTCCTGTGCATTCTCAGGCCCTTAGACTAACGGGCGGCTTGAGTGTGGAGCTGCTGAGAATGTGGCGTGTGCTCCTCCTGGCGTCCGGATTCCACATGGCAGGCCCAGTGACCTCTGGTCCATTTGTATTCATAACGGAGCTATGATGTCCCTTCCTTCCTGTATCAGATCTGTGCCCTGTGAGCCAGATGTCTGGTGCTTCTCGGAGCAGCCTTTGCCTACCAGAGTGGGTCTGGCTGCCACAGTTCCCAGCCCCAGCTTTAAGGGAAGGGCCCAGCTTCGGTGAGGACCCGTCCGATAAGCAGGACCCTTGCAGAGAGGAGTCCCCTGACACTGTGTCAGCTTTTGGGGAGAGAGCAGGTGCGAGGAGGAGCGGGGCTGTGCTGGGGTAGGCATCCGGGGCCTGCTGCTGCCTGGGCCTCGTGAACCACAGCCCGGCCCCAAGGACCAGCAAGGAGGATCATTAGCCCTTCTGCGACCTCTGCTTCTGTCCTCGTGTTGTCTGTTCTTGTCTTCATTCCCTCCCTCTCCCGCTTCCCTCAGATTCCTTCCCCCGTGCTTCTCCACAGCTGTTCTGCTGCAGGTGGGGCGGAGCTGTAACCCCACTCTCTGTTGGCCGCTGTGATCACATGTGGACTCCCTGCCTGCCCCGTGTCGGTTCTAACCAGCCCTCTCCCTTTGTGTTGTTTTTTTTTCTGTTCTCTAACACTCCAGGTCCAGATAGTCTCCAAAAAAGTGAGCTACAGCCATATTCAGTCCAAGTGTGGTTCCAAGGACAATATTAAGCATGTCCCTGGAGGTGGTAATGTAAGTATGAGCTCTGGACAGCTGGCGTCTGAGGCACAGCCCCCGTGGGGCACCCTGGGGAGAGGGTCACCTGCCCACGCTGACAGGGCCACGGCAGCCTGGCCCGGGGCTTCCTTCCAGACGCAGGCTAGCAGAGTGAGGGGTGGCCCCAATGTCGCAGTGTGCTTAGACTGGCTGTGTCGGGGAACCCCTCAGTAAAACAACCCAGTGACGCCCACTTGGCATCTTCTCACCCCTCTTTCCCATCTGCTCTCTTTCCCTGACTTTTCGCCTTTCTGAATCCTTCCTCTCGTATTCCCTCAGCCGCTCCTTTTCTTTGTCCCCTTCCTTCTTCCATCCACACACTCCTTTATCATGCTGCGCTTCTGTGCCAGCCCTGAGCTCCGTGTGGGGGACACAGGTGGCTCCGGCTGACGGGGGGCCCTGGTCTAGCGTGCAGAACCCCTGTTCGCTCTGCACGTGTCCCCGTGACTCTGCAGAGGCAGGTGTGAGTCGGGCACGCGCCGGAGGGGGTGTGTGTGGGGAGCGGCCTTCGCTTTCGCAGCTCCTCCCCCGCTTCTCTCCGCCCCCCAGAGGGAGCCAGCCCGGCCTGCTGTCCTGCTCTGTTCCTTCTCCTTCCTGCCCGGAACTGGGCTGAGTGCTGCTCTGCCAGCCCTGTTCGTTTTCAGGCTCGGTCCCTCTTGCCCCTTCAGCCGTCCTGCCCATGGCTTACCAGCACTCCCCCACCCCACCCCCAGTGGCTCTGCTGTGAGGCCTCCGCCTCAGGGCTTCCCTTTCTCGCTCCACCCAAGCCCCCTGACTGCAGCTCCTTCAAGTCGCTTCCCCACCGGTGGCTCTTCTGGCTTGGGCAGGAATGGCAGCCGGGACACGGGCTTGGGAGCTGGCCCGACAGGAGCCACTGGCGTGGGTAAAGTGTTTAAAGACAGTATCTGCTTCAGGTGGTAAAGATCCTGCTTATGAGGGGCCCGGGAGGGCACCGGCTTTAGCTTTCCTTTCAGGCTTTGGCCTAAATGCAGACAGGTGAGCAGGAGAGTCGGAAGGAATCTGTCATTGTGTGTGTGACAGAAATGCAGTCGCTATGGCGTGCGGTCTGTGCACGAGCTCAGGACATAGGCATCGTTCATCACCTCCCGTGCTTTTCCCACGCCACTTATGCACGATTTCAAAGGTTTTTTAAAAGCATTTTTTTTAAGATTTTAGTGATTTATTAGAGAGCATGAGCTAGGGCGAGACACATGATGACGGAGCAGGGGGGACAGGGACAAGCAGACCCTGTGCTCAGTCTCACGACCTGAGCCACAGTTCAGAGTCTGAACTGACTGAGCCCCAGGTGCCCTGTAAACGTTTTATTGTGGGGGACGCCTCCGTAGACAACAAGGCATCCGGAAGCTGCCTGGGAGCAGTGTTTGGAGGCAGCAAGAGGAGGGTAAACGGCCTGCATGGAGCCACTGTCCTTCCTTCCCTCAGCCCCTCCATGAAGCCAGCACAGACACACGTGCAGTGGAGAAAGAGTGGGCCCGCCGTGCAGGCCAAGCAGTGTCCCATGTCACACACAAACCTTGTACCCTCCTGGATAGAGATTCTGAGGCGGACACCCGAGGAGAGGCCTGGAGCAGGACCCCAGTCAGTGCTCAGAGCTCCCCGCCACCTGTACACGCATCCCCCTTGTTGGGAGCCAGGGCCACGTGAGGGCAGGGAGCAGAGCAGATTTTCTCCCAATTGAAGATTTTGGGACCGCTTTTCCGCCATTTGACCCTCATGAGGAGAGACGTGTGTGTGATGGGTTCTTATAGACCCCAGTGGCTGTGTCATCTCAGCAA